>VWZD01000209.1:0-31883 GCA_013396695.1 Sakesphorus luctuosus
CTTCAACAGACAGCTGAAAGGGTACCTAGGAAATTTCATCTACAGAAATTCCAGCTAACATACCATTGATTCCAGTCCTGTTGCCAAGAAACAGTTCTCTTCTGTCTCCCTTGGTGCTAATGTCTACTTTTAGCACCGTTCTCCTATTCTCATTAGTCATGCAATGCTTCTCTTAAATGTTAAAGCTAGTGCTGAACATTTTGCCAGTTCATATATCTAGAAATCTTGAAAATGTGCACACTATCCTCACACAGCCTATGCATTAACTACCAGGTTACAGCAAGTTGAAACTCAAGTGCACCAGTGCATAGATGGTTTTATACATGTAGCTACATTTTAAATAATTGTCTAAGAAATGAAAATTCTTTAGAAATGGAACAATTTAGATTTCAAAAAAGAAATGCTAAAAATCATTGCAGTAACTGAACTAATTCCAGGACAGCTGGAATATTGTCTTTAGGTGTACTTAATTCTGCAGAAGATATGTGTAAATAAGTTAACAAGCCATTGTCAATTCTACAACTGAAAGGAATTCAGTCTTTCATACATTAGATAAAAGAATAGCACTATAGCCCAAGTAATCTAGTACGTATTTCTGAAATGAAGAATTGTATTTGCTAGTAGGTGTCAGTAAATAACAAATCAGTAAAGAAAATTTATCTCAAAAAAAAAAATCCTCCAAATCAAAAATCCAAACCAAAAATGTACATCAAATGAACAGTCTTGGGCTTGGTTTACTACACTGTATTTATACATGGATCTTCATTCAATAACCTCATGGAGCAAAATATTCTATATTTTAAGAGTACACTGTATAGACAGAAATTTAAAAACTTTAAGACCTGCATAAGTTTATATTACAATTTGTAGAAAATCTACAAGTGTTAGATTCCTATTTTGAGGCTAAGACACCAATATATTCTTTAATTTTAACAGAGCTGCACATTTAATACAAATCTAAGTATTTTCAATCCATAAATAATTTTGTGCACTTATTCATCTCTTAGATCAGGATCAAAATGTAAACTTGCCTACAAAATTAAAATCAGTGCTGCCACTATCAATTTTATGTGAACCTCCTGGTATTCTGTGCTTTTTTTTTCAAGTACTGATGATTCTGAACTCTGACTTTTAAAAGAAGACGTGACTACAGAGCAAAGCTTGCTCATATAAATGCTGGTGACTCAGAAAAGAAGAAAATAAATTATGGTTTATAATCCAAATCTCTGAAGCTCTGTAGAGGATGATAACAAACAACATATCCATGATCTAGAGAAGTGTCCAGACTCCGCTTCTGACAATTTTCTAGAAGAGAATTCAATACTGACTTTATTTGCTCTGCTCAAGGTCTTTTCAAACAAAAGCTGTTACAGATGTGAATATCCACCATGATTATTTTACAAAAAGAGCCCTTAGAAAGACACAGTGTAAAGACACATTTTCTTCCTTTGCTTTATTTAGCTTTGTAATCAGTGAGCATTGTAAATTCCAGTGTTGTTTATCCTTGAGCCACAATATGCATATTTGTTAGAATGAAAGCAGATCTAGAAGGGGGTTTTGTTTGCTCATTACACAGTGGTTTGGGGTTGTTTTTCTTTTTTTTTTTTTTCTTAAATACAGCAAGATTTGCAATGAAATCTGAGTTGAAACTTAAAGGTGACAAAGAACAATTACCAATTCTCCTTACATTAATGAAGTAATTGAAAGCATTTCATTAGTTGCCAGGTGAACATACTGTTAGTGCTGCATTTACTACAGAACATAGTTCTGGCTACCAAGTCAGCAGCATTAGACATTTTACATTGTTAGCTGCCTGCCAAATCTCCCTGCTGTAGCACAACTCAACATCCTGAGAATATTAATTATACATAGGTGTGTTTGTCAAAGAATAGCTTTTCAGTTTTTCTTTTGATCTTCCAAATAAAGTGGATACATCACATCTCTAATGCAAAACAATCTCAGGAACAGCAAAATGGTGATCACTGCCCTGCTGGTGACTGCTCTGCTAGCAGAACACACATGACAGGAAAAGGCATCCAGTAGCTCTAGTTTACTGAGTATTTTGAATCACAGAATAATTCCATCTGGAATGGATCTGAGGAGATCTGTAGTCTAACACCCTATTCAAAAAAGAGGTCAGACGAGGTTGGTCAGGGCTTTGTCTAGTTGGTTTTTGCAAACCTTGAAGGACAGAGATTGCAAGACCTCCAGGCAGCTATTTCTGTTGCTTGACTGTCCTCAGGGTGAGAAAGTTTTCCTCATATGCTGAATAAAGCTGATGTTTCAAGTTATGTTTTTGGCTCATTTTCCCACCATGCACTGCTGAAAGAGCCTGGTTTCATCTTCTTGCTTATTTCTTCTTGGGTAGCGGCAAGCTCTACTTCATTTCCCTGAGGCAGTCACTTTCCAGGCTGAACAAGTCCCCTTCTCTCATCTTTTTCTCACAGGTCAGGTTGTCCAGTTCTGACTAGTTAGGGCCTCCACTGGTCTTGCTTCAGTCAGTCAGTGTCTTTCCTATACCAGAGGGCCCCAAAACTGAGCAGAGTATCCATATGAGATCTCATGAATGCTGAGCAGAGGAGAATAGTCCCTCTCTTCAATGTCCTGCCTTTGCCCCCATGACTGCTTTGTGGTGTGATGTTGGCTATCTCTACAGCTGGGACACACAGCTTGCCTGCAATCAACTTGTGTCTGCCAGGGCTTCCAGGTCTTTTCCTGCAGAGGTGCCCCTAATCTGCCAGGCCTCAGTCTGTCCTTGTACTGGTGCTTTTTGCCCAGAGATAGCACTTGATATTTGTCATTGTTTCATTTCATGGGGCTTTCCTGCCCATTCCTACAGTCTGACTAGGTCCCTCTGGATGCCAGCTTATATTCCCTGCATGTTGACTCGTCCTGCTAAAGCACTGTCATCTAAAAAAATTGGTAAAAGTATCCTCCATTACCTCCTCTAGATCATTGATAAAGCAGTTAAACAAGTCAGGTCTCGGTTTAGATCCCTGCAGCAGACGTCCATTACTTTTCACAGGTCTCCAAGTAGAGTGTAATGCATTTACCACAGGCCTCTGAGCCAAACTATGGAGCTAGTGCTTAGCCAGCTAGATGTCTGTCTATTCAGAGATAATAGGAGCCAGTGTCAAAAGTGTTCTGAAGCTGATTGAGGTAACAGCAATTGTTATGTTCTAAAAAACTACTACATACTCTAGATAAACTCATCTAGGCTCCCTTTTGCAAAAAAAGCTTGGACTAAATGATCTATTCATTCCTTGAACAAGCAGTAGTCTGCTTGTCTGATGTCCCAGGCGCTTGTTCTGCTACTTTTTCAGTAACTCCAGCTTCACAATCACTTCAGTTTCATGGTCGTTACAGAAAAAGATGTGAATTGTGGCCCCATCCAAATAGTTTTTGCATTGCCAGTGAACAGCAGACCTAGATGTATGTTACCTGTCTTGGTCTGAGCTGGCAAAAAGCCAACTGTCCAAGACAGAGTGAAAAGGGAAGAAGAGGGAGAGGGAAAAAAAAAAAAAACTTCTAAACTAGGTTTATGCTTAAACTAACTACATGTATTTATACAGAAAAGAGAAAATTAAGAGAAAACTACAATATAACACATACTTACACAAGTTATATGTAACAAGAAATTACTTCTCACTCCCTAGTTAATACAAAGTCTATCACTCTAGATCTATAAGTACTCTAAAAGACACTGAGCAAGAAACAGAAAGAGTAACAACAAAATGTTTCTGCTTCCCTGAATTCAAACACAATGCAAGCAGCAGCAGCAGGAGCGGCAGGGCCTACTCTAGCAAGACAAGAGCTGCACTATGTCTTGTCTGTAGCTCAGCCAAAATGGAACTGACTAAGCCACACTCACACACTGGCTTTTACCCTTTCTGAGATGATGTCGTAACATGGTATAAAATACAACACCATTGGCTAGAAGAAGTCAGCTGTTAGCTAGCCCAGCTCAGCTCAAGTCAGCTGACAATTCCAAGCCTGGTCTGAACTCTAAAGCCCAAATTTAGGCTTATCAGCCAAACTTATAACATACCTGTGTTTGTCCTCTTCACTACCTGCATAAGGAAATTATCCCCAGAACCCTCCAGAACTATCCACTGCATTGCCTTTCTAGCAGATGTCAGAGAGATTCAAGCCCTCCAAGAGCAAAAATCTGTAATCCCAGGACCTCCTTATGTAATTTAAATAAGTCTTTGCACACTTATTCACTCTGATCTGGTGGTATGAAACACAGTTCCATCATGTTATCACCCTCATTGGCCTCTCCTTGGTTCCTGAAGAGTTCCACATAAGAGTTCATACATCCAAGTTGCACAGTTAAGGCTGGTGTCTTATCAGCCTCTCTTTCCTTATGGGTCTCTGCTTGCCACTCCATTCATTGATACCACATGTAACTGTTGTATTCACCTTTTGGCATCAGTCAGTGTTAAAAGCTCTCCTCAGCAGGTTGGTCATCCTACTGACAAAAATAGTCCTACGTGACTTTAACAGGTGAATCCTGTCCACCCCCAGCACTAATGGATCCCCACAAAGACAGCAATGCTTGTAGAAACGTCATGACTTATGTGGAGACTTATGACGTTGGAGGAAGGAGAATAAGGAAAGGGAAGCTGCACAGCTGCTGCCTACCTTTGCTGCGGTAGGTTGAAATCCAGAAAGCTTTGCTGTGGACGTCGCACTGCAAGCAAAGCTGTGCCACTTCTGCATTTGAGCCAGGAATCCTGGAGAAAATGTCTACACGGTATAATTCTGCCAAGGTTCAAGGGGTTGGGCAATTATGAGACATTGAGGGGTGGGGACAGGTTCACACCTGTCCTCCAGAACCAGGGATCACAGAGATAGGGATCTTCTCAGTCCGGGAGACAAGTGGCAAAAATGTGTTTATTGTGAAATCGCATGGCTTATATAGGGTCCCAAGGGGAAGGTGCTCAAACTGGGACTTGATAGGCTAAGGGCTTGGACGGAAGGGAGGGATTTAGGTGCTGACCAGCCAATAGGAAAATGGAGGAATCAGAACCAATAGAAAACCAGGGGTTGGGGATAGATGAGTGCAATAACCATTAGGGTTAGGACAGGGGTGGAAGCTTGCAGGAGCGGCTGGCTGCACCAGTGACACGAGGCAGGGACATTCCGGCATGGAGCCAACCTGGCTTCGGCCCACCGGGCACAGCCCCGGCTCATCCCAGATAGGCAGAGGCAAGCCCAGGCAAGTTCCAGCGGCTGCTGCCACGACAGTGCAAGGCAGGGAGACACCCTCCGGCCTGTGCCTAATCACTGTGATGACTCATCAGTGACAAAGCCTCTGGGAAACACAGAAGGGGTGAATACAATGCAGGGAGGGAAATAGAAACTTTGTGAACTAAAACCCCGTACAGAGAAAAGGCATAACTTTTAAACTTCAACAAGGTTCTCATCTATGTGGCTAGTAAGGTTCAAGGTGCTTCCCAGTGGTGTCCTCCTCCAAGGTCCACATCAGAGTTTGGTCTTTACATATCTCATAGTCTGGTCTGTTTCCCACAGTGACTTCCCAAACTGACAGGAGGCACTTCCTAATGTTCCTTTCTGCAACTTCCCACATCTGAATGCCTTGCAAGAAACAAATCACCTTTGAGGAAGTCAGCACACTAAATATGGATTTCTGTCCCTTGCAAGAAGTTTCCCCACTTCTATCTCCTGCTGCTTCTTCTTGGTGCAGACCCATGCTTCAAGCTCATAGTTGACTCTGATGCATCCCAAGACATGACTTTCTGCCCTTTCCCTGCTACCAGCACACTGTATACATACCCTGCACTTTCAAATCTGCAAGGAAGGAAATGCCTTTGGTGTCAGGTGTCAAAGGCCCCAGGTTTACCGCTTGCAATTCAGTTGAGCAGAAACATTGGCTGCAACCTCCTGCGTATCTAGGGTTTCAGTCTTGTCTACATAGTGCCTCAGTGAGGACTCTGTCAGTCTTTCACCTTCTCTTGTGCTGCACAGTCTGATCACCTTCACAGACATCCCCTTCACCTGACAGGGGCCCTTCATCCAGCACTCACATTCTGCAGGAAAGGACAGACTTGCTGCCTCCTCTGGCCATGGAGAGGAACTCAAAGCACTCCTTAGAATCCCATATCTGGGGATTTTCATCTTCCCTCTGGACCTGCTCTGTTCAGGCTTTTACTGTGACAGGATAGTTGCTCCAGTATCCTGTGGTGTGGCATCACCACTGCTGAGCAGTTCCACCTTCAGTGGGATTTATTCTTCCTTTTTTGATTAGTTCAGTTATTTGCACTGAGCTGTGGTCCAAGGTCTGGCAGTTACAGAGCAGTCTTCCTGGCATGGTTTGAAGAGGATCTTGATGCTCCCTGGCCCTTAATCTGAAGTGAGTTAGAGGCCAACAGCATGATTTCACTGAAGTAAAGGAGACTACAGGCCTTGAGAGATTAGTATCAATATTCCTGGAAAGTAGATCAGGTAAAATAGCCTATCCTACTCTTTTGCTGCTTACAAGCATTCAGCTGCCTAGTCTGAAATAAGTGTGCATGCTAGACTATCATCTTTTATAATTGATTAAACTGCCTTGTACCATTGCTTTTTATATAAAGGATGTAGGATAAAGGCCTTTATTCAGCTAAAAGACAATTAAAATATGTATTATTTTATATTTATATTAGAATCTTTTGTACATTTTGCCTGAGAAGGACAGCTATCTCTCTAGAAGAAGGGTGAAATTACAAGGGATGCATCTCCACAGGTCTACTATGATGGAATTGTAAAGTTATTCATAGGAAAGAATAAATTACTATGTGGTGTGGCAATGTCAAAATATTACAGAGAATTAGAGAAATAAAGCATGAAGTTCTGAAGATGAAAGATAAAAATGAATAAAGGAATTTACAACAGATAAAATGCAAGCGGCCAGAAAAATAATGACTTGTAGTTACTGTGAATAAAATGGGAACTGCAGGAAAAGTGTGAAACTGACAGCTAGACACTGAAGTGCTGAGGATATCAGCAATAGATTTTTCTCAATAGATTAGTAACTCCCACACACAATTTTTCATGGGATAACAATTCAAAAAGGACAGCCAAGCTGTTTCCTTTTCAAAAGGTTAAACTCTAAAAGGAGTCAGAATTTGCTAAGCTAAATTATCCGCCTTCTTACAATAGGACCTCAGTAAAGTATAAAATAAAGTCTTTAGTTTAAAAGGAAAGTTTAAATGAAAGAAAAGATACTATAATGCAAAACATAATGCCTTTGCTTTCTTTCAAGAAGTCTATCTTTATTGATGTTTAAGGTGAACATAGAGATAATCCAAATTACTATTCTTTATTCATATTGTACATTTGTGTCTCATAGCTAGGAGCAGCCCTCAGCTTGTAGACACTACTTCTGTTCCTATCAGCAGCTAAGAGACTATAAGGATTCAAATGGGTTTTACACCCTGAAAACACTCATCTAACTCTACTACGCACTTTTCAGCATCTCATATTTGCCACCAACAAATTGAGGAAAGTGGCCCTGTAGAAGGGGAGCTGGATCTTGAAAAAGAAAACTGATTCCCTTCACACTGACTTGCTTAGGCTCACAGGCACCAATTTACCCACTTCCAAGACATCTGGCTAGAACTCCCAATGAAGTCATATTTGTGAACCACCATAGTTCAACTCACATTTTGTAGTTTCTTCTTAGGTTGCTTATCCTGCTGCATTCAGATATGCCTTTGAGGAGCTCATAGTAATCACCATCTTCTTTTCACCCTGTGTTACTTCTCAGAATCATTTGAATTTCTCTTTTTTTTTTTCCTTGCTAGGGACAGAGAACATAGTCCAGGCTCCAGCTGCATCCTTTCCCTTTTCATCAAGATCTTAGGATAGCCCTTGTTTGAAAGTCTGACCTTGATTTTTATCAACTGGAGGCACTTATGCTTTTCCATGAATATTTCAGTGTTATGTACAAACTTGTGATCTTGATGACCTGCTGCTTTAGGCACCATCTTCCCCTGCCATTCTTAAGAATTAAAACCTGCAAGAAAACAGCACCTCCAGTGTTCCAAATCTCCTTCCTCTTTTTTTTTAGAGGGGTTGATTTGGATACAATATTCAGATAGATGATAAATACAAAGGAAGTTAATAATACATGAAATTTTAACATATAATGAAATGATACAGATTCACAGTGCTTTGAAACATTGAAAGTAAATCTTGCCAAGTATTATGAGTGACAATGCGTGCTTGTGAGGATGCAAGCAGACAACCATTTCCACCTGTTCAGTGTTGAAATGAGAAGTATATACATAAGAAACCTGGCAAATGTCATCATAAAGGAAAGCATTTATCAGTACAGTGAGGAATTATTAAACATTCTTTGTTCATGTAATGTTACGAGAGAAAGAATTTCTATGTTAACAGCCAAAACTACGATACAGTTCAACATTCAAAGCTGTGATAAAACAGAATGACAAATGGTTGATTTGCTAGGCAATATCAGCCATTAGACACCTTTGATTTTATACCAGGCCAAATTTATTACGAATTGTATCTCAAGGCTGAAACCAATATTCAATAAAAATACAAAATTTCTTGAAGAACTTGGTGTAAAAACTAAATTTTGATGGATATTGGCTGTAACAATCTGAAATTTCTTAGCCACTCTATTTTTATCACCCTGTTCTAAACCACCAGACCCTTCTTAGGATGATGGACTTGAACTTGAGGATAGGTGATGTCTTTGAATGTAACTACTTATTTCTTTGGTTGTATTAGTTTTTAACACTAAAAGAGTCTTGCTTGTTTGTTTGTTTGTTTTTTCTAAAAGTAAAACAAAAGATGCTGTCTTACATGTAGGAAAGTCTGTGTTCACTGTCAAAAAGGAAACATGGAATTGAACATTGACCTGCAAAACAGATGTTGTACCTCTCAGTGATATGAAGGTGGTTCTGTTCCGCATGCAGCCGTATGATTCACCTTTTGCTGCTGCTTACTGTGCACTGCTCGATTTTCATGTGCAACATCATAAGGCTGTAGCATCTGGTATTTGCCTATTGTACACAGCCAAAGCCAAGAACAAACTGTGGCTTATAAATATGTACCTTTTAACCTTGAACAGATTCTGTTGCCATGAATTGGAAATGCGTAGTCAGAAGATGCATTTCACAGCTAGAAGTTTCTGAGAACATAATGAAGAGGTTCCACCTGACATCTGTTTTCTGGCTACTGACTGTCACAAAAATTGCTGTCACTTGGCTATTTCCTTCATCTTGAAGGGGATTCCAGTGAGACATTAGAAATGACAGAAGGAATCAGCTGGAGTCTAGCTAAGTTAAAACAGAATCAGCAGCATCTGTTAGAATACCTTTGGAACAAAGGTTTGATTTCTAGCTCAAACTTCCCAGAACTTCACAAGCTAAATTGCTTATAGATATGCTTGTGAGAAAATGTAACATTTAAATTTAAGTTCAGACTGAGGAGAAAGGAGAAAGTCAGACTATCAGAGACCAACTCCCAATACTTCTTTAAATACAACCAATATAAGGGTTAGATAAAGTCCATTTTTAGAAATTCAAAAGAGCATTACAGAATTAGATTGGGATTGTATGTTTACTATATGCAAACCCAAACTTCTTTCTAAAAGAAGCAACAGAATTATATTGAGAACATAGACTCTTTTTCCAAAAGTATCAGTAACCAACTATAAGGCTTTGGCCTAAAGACTGGTCAGTGTTCTGAATAGAGTATCAAAAATCTGTATAATAACTGGGAAGAATTAGATAGATTAAAGGTATTAAACAGTTTGAGAATATGGTGCCATTAAGTTAAGAAAAAGTATAGAAGGAAAAGAATGTCTGCAAAACTACCTCTTTGCAAAATCAGCAGTTCAGCTCCCCTTGAGATTAATATACCAAAACCTGATCCCATAATTATATTCTGATAGGGGTTTTTTCCAACACTATTCCCTTATTTAAAGCGTAGAAAAAGTTTGCTGAATTTCCTCAAATACAGAAAACACCCAGGCTCAGCCCCGTGTCTTAACTTGTGGGGTTTCCTAACTTCATCTTCCCCCTCATTGAACAGCGTCTTGTTTAACATATGGCTATAGGCTACAAACTTTTTTCTCCCTTTCACTTATACTCTTTGCATGCTGATTGCAGTGGCCTGTTTAATAAAATAAATAATTAAATAATAATTAAAAAATTTTAAATAGGAAGTACACTGATTCTCACTGCCAAGATCTTGCAATTTTGAATGGCAAAGGAGGCTAATTGGGCATGTAGAAAGCTTTTCTCCTAAAAGCTTGGGAAATGAAATGCTTATGGGATGATACGAAGACTTTAAAGGAGTTTTTCAGATTCAGGCAGAATTCAGAAAAATCAGGTTACCTACCTTTATCTGATTTATTTTCCCAAATTTAAAATGAAATTGTCAGTACTTTCAAGCTCATATTAATTTTCCCAAAATATATCCATTAAAGCTAATGAGAGAGCATGAACAGAAAAGAGTGGGAGTCATGGGATTTAACACCTTGTATACTAATCCTTCAGTCTGTGTACACCTAATTGATCATCCACGTACTCAATAAGATCAAGATATAAAATTACTGTATTGTCAACCTACTTTTCCTTAGTCCTTACAACCCCAGCAACAGGAGCTGATGGGTTTTTTTTGTTTGCTCCTCTTTCCTGCAATTTTATTTGAATATTTTTTCTTTTCCCTATATTCTATAATCCTTCATTCAATAAAGTGTGTTAGAACCATCCTTTCTCCTTTAACTCTATTATTTCTACATATAGGAAAAATATCTTATCTGCCAGAGGCTAAAATTATAGCAAATGTATTATCTTTTAGGTGCTATTGTGTATGAGCTTATAGAGAGGAAAGGCTTTAAAGTGTGTCAGCTAATGAAAGTCTAAGCAATAAGGTATTCTAACTCACTACAGTTTTTGTGCAACCTTATCTATGAACTAACAATGAGTTCATAAAATGTCAACCCAGAGGGTAACTCCTTCAAAGTTATAAGTATTTGAAATTTACAGCCAATGAGCCCGTTCTCAACCTCAGCTGTCATGACAGTACATACACTGATCGATTCCTATTGCATCTCATAATCAGAAACATGGAGAAAAGCTGTGGATTAGTGCTAAAAAATAAGCTACAACTTAATTTTAACATTTGTTTATGGTACATTTCAGCTGTCAATTATCCCTGACCACCTGACAGTAATACTGACTCTGTGTTGTGTATGTACAATATGTTCAGCAAACCAAAACATGACTTGTATAGAGTGAAAAAAAAATTCAGAAAACATGAAGAAAATGTTATGTCAGGTACCACTTCTGCCCTTTTCCTGTAGCAATGTATTTTAACTTACTATACCTGTTAAGTTACCAGTAATGGATAAAAATGACAGCCTAAGCAAGATACATCATAGATGGAGGGGTTTTATAGCATTGTCAGTAAAGTTTAGAGGAGACTCATATAAAAACAGCAATGCCACAGAAATATTATAGATATAAATACACCTAGAAAGTGCATTTTCTTTATGGGACAAATAAAAATTACATTTTGTTCTATATTAATTTATTAACTCTTAAATTCATGTTTTATATTATAAATGACAATCATCAGGTTCTTTATTTTGGTGAATAGAGATGGTCAGTTTTAAGCAATAACTAAATTGTTTGGCATGCTATTTATAGCTGCAGTGATACAAAGCAGAAGGAGACTAAAATGACCATAATAACTCCAAAACACAAAGTCCTGAACTATTTTTTTTTTAAATGCATCAACAAAGATCAAAAGTATACTTCTCTCTAAATGTATGTTTACATTTGAACATGGATTTCCTTCTCCCTATGGATTTGCTACAAAGATTGCTTTGGTAGAAAAATCACAGTATTTTTTGACAAACAGTAATATAGAAATCATATTAGTGCATGCAAGAGAAGATATATGGAGGGGTTTGACAACAGAGAAAGCAAGCATTTGTTTAAATAATTTATTGTATTTTGTTTAAGTGGCAAGGTTTTGATAGCAGGAGGTTGAGAGAGACTGCAGGGGCAGCTTCTGTAAGAAGATATCAGAAGCTTTCCCTGTGTTGAACATTCCCATATTGGAGTTCCATCAGAGTCCAAGAGGGACCTTCCACTGTCCAAAGCTGAGCTAACCAAGGACAGTGGTAGTACTTCAGTGACAGCATATTTAAGAAAGGGTAAAAAATGCTGTGCAACAGCAACTGGCAGAAAGGACTGAGATAAGAATGAGAAAAACATCTCTGCAGAACCAAGACCATGGTTAGACAGAATGTCCACTTGCAGCCCATGGAGCACCACAGTGGTGCAGGTGTCCACTCTGCAGACCATTGGGAACTCATTGATGAAGCAGGTGGGTATGCCCTGAAGAAAGCTGCAGCCTGTGGAGAACCCATGCAGGAGTAGAATCCCGGCAAGATCAGTGGCCACATGGAGGACCCACGTTGGAGTAATTTGTCCTGAAGGACTTCACCATATGGAAAAGACCCATGCTAGAGCAGTTCTTGAAGAATTGGATCCTGTGGGAAAGGTAAAAATTGGAGCTGTTCATGGAAGATTGTATCCCGTGTCTAGGAATCCATGCCAGAACTGGGGAACAGTGTGGGAAGAGGAAGGAGCAGGAAAGACAAAGCCTCATTAACTGACCAAAAATCCTATTCCCTGTGCACCTGTGTGAGGAGAAAGAGGTAGAAGAGTTAGATGAGATGTTGAACCTGGAAAGAATGAAGGGGCTGGGCAAAAATGGTTTTAGTTTTATTTTTTATCTCACTATCTCACTCTGTTGTGATTAATTTGCAATAAATTAAGTTAATTTCCCCAAGGTGAGTCTGTTTTGCCTGTGATGGTAATTGGTAAGTGATTTCCCTGTCCATTTCTTGACCCATGACTTTTCATTGAATTTTCTCCCATGTCCTGTTGATAGAATAGTACAGTGCCTTGGTGGTCACCTGACCACCACAAAGATCAATCCAGTACCTCTATCTAGAACAAAATATTTTAAATAAACCATACAAATTAATTCCTCATATGTTTGTGTATTTGTAGAGTATTTGCTCTCCACTAGCATCTCTCTCAAATGAAGATAAATAGTTCTTTCAAGATCAGCTTCATCATTGAATTACTGAGAACTCATAGATGATGGTAAGGATTAGTCCTTTTTATTTCAATTTCACACTGTTTTTCAGCTCTTCCCCTGATTTGGTATTTCAGATATTAATATGGGATCCTCAAGCCAAGGTCATAACTACTATCATAATGATATAGTAATTGTTTGTATTTCATTGTATTTCTCTAAAGCAAACTATGTCAATATGTCCTTCTCATTTTGTCATTCTATGCAAACTCTCCCTTTAGAGATCCATAATGATATGAAGAAAAATACAAATACTCAAAATGCATAGCTAAAAATAAAATCACTTTGTATTAAGAGAAAAAAGTCAATATTCACAATATTCACACTTTTTTTCTAGTACAACTATTAACTATTGTTCAGTGTGGGTAGTTTTTTTCTGTTTAGGGGTTTTGATAATTCGTTTGTGTTTTCTTTGTTCTTGATAGCTTCAGCAACTCCAAATGGTCAGTTTTCCCTCTCTTTGCCAATTTTTGGGGAGATTTAAATAATTGTCTGTTCCAGGAATCAATTATTTTTAAATTCAAACAGATGTTTTGCTTTGTTCATCTATTTTTATATATATATATTAAATACAATATATGAAAAAAACCTGTTTCATCTGTCACAAAGACCCCAAATTCCTGATACCTAAAAACGTTCTGGGTAGACCATGATATTTGCTGATAATTCACTAGACTATGAAATATCGAAGGCATACAGTAAATGGACAAATTTCTTGGAAAAAAAAAATTTTGGCCCTATCTGTCATTTGAATGACAGTCACAATTTTAAAGTCTATGTTACCAGAAACCTGGAACAGAGTCATCAGGTAACATTTGTCAAAGAATTTGCAGACCGGTTTGTGTTATTAGCCTCATTAAGGGACCCTCAAGCTCATGAAGAACAAAACCTTGTTTTTCCATACTTACATTATGATAATGCAAGCGTATTGTAGTAAAGACTCAGAAACCATACAATCAGTACTAATCATCAGAGAAAATATGGAAAAATATAAAAATTTTCAAAACAAACATACTTCTGTGAATGTTATTTACAATACAGATAAATTTAACAAAATCCAGAAATGAGGATATGTGGGCAAAACACAATTCTTTCTTCTCTGCTGAAATTACTCATAACTCATCATTTGAAATGTCAGTTCTTCTTTTATAAGACCTAATTTTGTAAAAAAGAACAGTTCAGAGACTGATTTTGTCTTATTTCCATGACAAGCAATTGCTTTCCAAGCAAAAAATAGGGTATTTCCAAATTTTTTCTATCCTCTGCTTTTTGCTGAAAATTCAGCATTTGTTGCTATTCACACCCTCTCCAGACTCATTCACACCAACTTTGCCCCATGGAAAGCATTTTTTCATCAGAACCATGAACACAAATTAAGGAAAATCATGAAAAATGCAAACTAAGAAAATGCATGAAATAAAACATTAAAATATCATGTGCTGCTGCTTCAGTTCCCATTTTTAATACATATGAGATTATGTTCTCCAGATTGTATTTTCCAATTGTGTGAAGGCAGTAAGATTTACAGTGCAGAAATGGTCAGCAACAGAAAGAAACAGTTTATGACAGGAAGCAACTCCATCAGCACAGCTGCTAAGAAAAAAAGTAGGGCACAAGATGAACCCTGCAAGTGACTAGAGAAGTATTTCTTATCATAATATATATATATCTCAAGATTTATTTTTTTTTTTAGTGAAAAGTCTTCAACAGATGCTGAAGAGTTATATTTTCTCAGTTTCATTACTGTTTAATGAGCCTCACTTTATGTCCAAGATTAAAGCTAGGTTCATCTCATTTTGTGAGGTCTGGTACACACAGGAGATTTTTCTTGGAAATTGCCATGGAACAAAATCCTTATAGGCACCTTGGTTATATGAATGTAACAAATACGCTATCCTGAATTTACATGTGGTCACTGTTGCTGTGGCACCTTGGTTATATGAATGTAACAAATACGCTATCCTGAATTTACATGTGGTCACTGTTGCTGTGACCCTGCTGGCTCTGTCAGCAATTGGCAAAAATATCATCTTGAATTATGCCTTCTCAAACACAATGCAAACTTGATTTTGATAAAAAAAATAAATTGAAGTTTCATTATTGTGTCATTAAGCTATAGAAAAAGCAAAGGATGCAAATATCTTAGACAGAACTCAACAGTTCCTTCTTTGTATGATTAAAATTAGTTTTTGCTGTTCATAGTCTTTAAAAGCAACCTGTTATTCAAATAGACACACAAATTGAATAATCAAGTAAAGTTTTAATGTATGAGATTGCTGGTTGAAATGTACTTAAGATTTTTCTAGAAGACAATTACTGGTAAGGGAAGTAAGAATCAATAACAGCCTAAGAACAAAGCCTGCTTTTACAGCTCAAAATTTTATCTTTTAACCAAATCTCTTTGGAGGGGTTATTTTTTTGTGAGGAAGAAGCTCAAAGGGATTGTAAAGGTGTTCAGTGTAACAGAATTTACTAGAAAGGTATTTGATTAGGTTGTTTATCATGTGCTAGCAATTTTTATTTTTGTAATGCAAAGTTGCTGTTCCTATATTATATATGCATATTGTGCACACAACACTATTTCTAGATTGCAAAATCAGCTAAAGAAATTAAATAAAACCTGCTTTTTTCTTTAGCCAAAAATTTACAATACTGAGATATTCCCACAAAATGAAGAAGATAAACTTCGTAATAGCTAGTAGTGAAGGTAAGGTAGGTTATTTTTAGTATGAAAGAATACAATGTGACACAATTTCTAGCTCCACTGTGCATTACTAAGTGTTATGCTTTACTCCTGTAGAGAAAAACTACCCATGATAAGAAAAAAATGTTAGAA
The DNA here is from genome assembly GCA_013396695.1 of Sakesphorus luctuosus. Lineage (NCBI taxonomy): Eukaryota > Metazoa > Chordata > Aves > Passeriformes > Thamnophilidae > Sakesphorus > Sakesphorus luctuosus. Next base: position 15,992 of record VWZD01000209.1, read on the forward strand.
TTTCTTATTGATTAGAGCATCACAAGTGAAATATTTCATCGTAATTAAATGAGAAAAGTATTTTAGTTAGTAAAAATATTTTGTTTAGTATGGCTGAGGTTTTCTTTATTTACCAGAGACCTATGAAAATTTAAAGCATTAAGATATATTAAAATACTTCTGTAAAGATAATATTCATCCTATACACTGTTTGGAAACATTCCTCAAAAAGTTACTAGAATTAAGGTGAGGAACAACAGTTTTCAGCAGCAAATAGTAAGAAGTTTATTTTTCTTTTTCAGTTTTAAATTAAATCTGTACATTGCAAATGACTCGATAAAAATGTATCACAGTATTTATTTTCCTTGTAGATGTTATACATGCTAGTTTTTAGGTATTTGAATTATTCTTTTCTCAACATTAATGTCAGTTTAAAAAATTAATTTAGCAACGTTATTTCTTTATCCTATTGCTGATAAATATAAGCATTTCAAAATTTTAACTGTCACTTAACCCACATAAATTGAACATAAATTAATCATACCTATTGAAGGGGAAAAGCCTCAAATGAGATCTTTCTCATACAGAGCTCACAAGATGCCCTTAAAACATTCTTCTCACTAATATGAATATATTCACTGCTGTTTTCATGTTTCAAGGCAGAGCAATGCATTGCTTTAGCCAATCAGTTCTTAATTTATTTTCCATGGACAACTGAAAAACAAGGTTTGCAATTCTTGGTATGGAACTGTGCTCTGTGGTGAAGTAAAAGTGGTGTTAATTGATTGTGATTGACAGAAAAGCAAAAATTATTCATATGTGACACTTTGGATCTTCTCTGAGGCCTCAGAAACAAGGATCAAGAATTTTCTTAAATGAGTTGCTGTAGCCCTGTGAATAAAAATGGCTCATGCTAGTACCTACACTTTCAGAACTGTGAAATGTATATCAGAAATACCAAATTAATTTTAGGTGTACCTAAGAATTGGATAAATAGGTTTTGTCAGAGGTGACATGCGATCCCGTCAGATCTCGGAAGCTAAGCAGGGTCAGCCTCGGTTAGTACTTGGAAGGGAGACCTCCTGGGAATACCAGGTGCTGTAGGTTCTAGTCCCGAGGACTTCACTGTCACTGTCCAAGCTCGCTCAGCCATGGCAGATGAACCTTCGGAGTTAAACAGTGGGGACAGTTCTGCGCATGCTGTGCCTCATCTAAAAAATCCACTGCACAGGCTTGAAGGGCACAGCCACGTGGGGAGAGCCCTTCCCAAATCTTCATTCACGAAGCCGAGCCGTACATACATACATACCTACATGGCAGTTGACAACACTAGTTCTCCCAATCTACCACTACCCTGTACCCTTTTAGCTATCTCACCTATTCTCAGATATTTTTGTATCTTTAGGACTACACCTGCATTATCAGTTAATTTGGTATGAAAGGAGACGATTGGTAGACCAAAGCAGTAGATAGTGAGGCTCCTCATACCTTAACTAAATGAGCCTTAGGAAAGAATGGGTGTAGTCCCTCAACAAAACAACTCCGTTGTTCATGCATTCAATGTTGTTTAAAAAAAAAAACAGTCCTGCTGGGAGGACATCTTTTCTTCCTCAGCTGATAGGACCAGTGCTAAGAAACATCATACTCTTCTTTCACCTCTTTTCCTGAATGAAGGTAGTAATTATTGCCCCTACCATCACTGCTCTTGTCAAAATCTCACATAATAAATGCTTCTACTATCATATTTGCTATTTTCTAGGTGAAACCTTAGTGACAGCTGCTCAATTCTTCACAGGGATGATTTCCTCAGTTTCAGGAAAACAATTACATTCTGCCCAAACATTCAGATTTTACCCGGAGTTTCCATGGCTTGAGGAAATGACAGTATCTTTGTGTTCTCAGCCTCCTATAATCCCTTTTTGCACACAGAAGTCTTCACAAATAAAAGATTTCATTGTTAATCTAGTAGCTAAGTATTTCTTGTTTTCTCAAGAGCTTTGAAAAAATGCACCACATGCATTATGCTAAAATACTTAAGTTCTAGTCACACAGCCCTAATTCCATCCTCTGTGTTTATAAATTTCTTTCCCTTCCCGTCCCTCTTTGCTTCGATTGACTCAGAATTTATCACATAAATGTAGTGTCTATGCTACTGATCACCCTTTATATACCCTTGTTTTCTTCTAGACATCTGCTTTCAAGAATAGGTGGTAAGCATATGCAAACAAATACAACATCTTAACTACTTAGTGGTTCCTAGGATTTTCTAATTGGGCTAATCTCTTTCCATGTATTGCAACATGAGGAGCTGTTATGATCTGGTTATTAAAATTATTAGAAATGCCTCTACCTGAATTCAGGTGCAAATAAGGATATGTGCCAAAGTTAATTGTACAGATTTTATTTGATGGTAAATGTGAGGAAGAGAGAGAGAGGTAAAACAGGTAAAAGGAGGAGGGGAGAGGAGGGGGAGAAGAATGAGAGTGACAGAGAGAGGTTAAGTAGAAAATGTATCACCACTCCATAGGACCCAGCAGTGTGCTACCGTTCTTCTTACCTTCTTAGTGGTGAGGGTCCCCCAAAAAACATAGAGTACAATGGATTAATACATGTTCAGAAGATGACCAGACACCTCCCCTGGGAAGCTTTGTAGTCTCCTGTGAGATTCTGGATTTGTTACCTCACTTGGATCACGTGCAATCCTCTGGTGGTGAGAGGCCTCAGGAATGATGAGTTGGTGGGGTACTTTGGGAGTCTTTGATAGTTTATGACCCCTTCTCAGATGCCTCTCACATGAATGTAGCCTGTGTGTAGGTGATCTTCCTGAAGGGGGTTGTTTACACCGCTAGGTGTGGAGAGATTTCACACACCTAAAGCACTTCTTCCCTGACATCCACCGAACTCAGCTGGGGCAGATGCTTAACACAGAGACATTGCTCTTTCCTGAGCTTTGTTTACTTATTCTCAGACCTGGGATAATTAGATAACAATCTTATCTCAAGTTCTCATTCAGTACAAATTCCAGTCAGGAGGCATGGGGAGAGGGGTGCTTCAATGGCCACAGACAGGCAGCTGCTCCCTTGCAGTTTGACAAAAAGTCTTTCTATGATTTTGACAATGTGTAGGACATTAAAGACATTTCAGTCCATCACAGGAGCACACTAAATTGAATGGTTTCACTGCAGATTTTTTCTCTTGCAAGCTCTATCATATAGGTATTTATAATCAGACAAGAATCAGAATATATAGTACTGATAAGGACTTGATAATTTCTAAATGAGATAAATAGATGTGATGTGACAGATTGTATGACTGGTCTGAGCTCAATTGTCCTGTTATATTTTGTTAAAAAGAGAGAATGAGTTAGACTGAGCCTAAGGAGAGAGATTGTTTTCCTGATAAACAGCTTAGTCTGGGGGAGAAGGATCCAGAATGCAGACTGTACAAAAGAAGTAGTGAAGGAGTCAAAGCAGGGATCTTGCAGCACAAATAGAATGCAGTGGCAGTCTGGGAAAAGCCACTGCCAAACCTCTAAAGGAGTGGACAGAAATCTTCATCTCTTCATAGACATTGGGAGCAACTGGATGAAGTTTCTTGTAATTCACAAAAGGCGGTAAGAAACTTAGCGTATAGTCAAACACTTTTCCAATTTGATTATTTAAAATATTGTGTGGTTGTTACTATTTAAATATAACCACAACTTTTAAATATAGATTATATATTACATGCCTTCTTTTGGAAGGTAGCAATAAAGAAAATTTCTCAACAGATTCACTGCGAAGGAGGTTCTGTCATTGTAGTATTCACCAGATAACGCAAGAAAGTGAGCATCTAAGATGAAAAAAATTCTTTATGGTCTTTGTTATGTAATTTTCCATAGAATTTTCCACTTTAAAGATCTCTGAAAATAGAATAAAGACACATACCAAGGGAAAATTTTGCCACTTGTGCAAGAATAGCCTTGATATAACATCTGCTCTCTCAATCCTCTCTTCTAACTAGAGTGTGCTGAAAAAGTCTTTCATTTCTTAATTTTTCAATTCCTTTCTGAGCCTCTTATAGTCCCTTTAGGGAGCAGGGCTGAATATGCAGAAATATGTAGCCCAGACTCAATAAATTAATACAAAAAATTATATATATATATATTTCCATTGCCTGCCTTCTAACAAAGTTGATCACAAACATCCAGTTGGGCAATAATTGTCTCAGATAGCCATGTCTGGAAACAAATAACAAATGAAGAATTTTATAGAGAGAATGTGATTTGAAAAAAAAAAAAAAAAAGAAGACGAATCAATGAGGGTTTTTTTATTTGTTTGTCTGGGGGTTTTTGATGTTGTTTTGGTTTGGGTTTTTTTGGTGTAACAACACATCTCTGTGCTCACACCTGAAGTGATGCCATAACAGGTCTTCCAATGGCATAACATTTATTCACATTCCATATGAAGATGAAATTGGAAAACATCTAGGTTTGTCCTAGTTGGTGACATCTTTTTTACAAAACAAGAATTTATGTAATGGCTATGATATCTTATAAAAAGGGAATAAGATTATGGCAGTAAAAATAACTGGAATAAAAAGGAAAAGCATTGTAAAAATGTCAAGTTTGAATGGGTGTGAGGCATTTAAAGAGCATTATTCCTAATATTTTCATTGTCAAGTAATAAAACATAATGTAAATGTTACCAGGTCACAAATGGTTATCCAGTACTCTTCCTGAGTCACCTTGGACTATGAAGACTGATCTACTCATAAGGGTAAACTTCAATAGGCTTTGAAATTTGACAGCAAGTAGATCTGTTAGTAGATAAAACTAAGGAAACAGGATATTTGTGAAAAGCTGCCAACTCTTCAGAGCTATAATACGGAGTTTAAGTATTTAATCAGAAAAATGTAGAAAATTGGGTAGGAGTTTGGCTTCATTGCCTTCATTGGAGCTCTTCATTGGCCTCAAATAGAAGAAGAAAGTGTTTAGAAACTAAAAATTAGTAGAGATTATTGAGGAAAAAAATAAAGCCAAGGCACAAAAAAAAATGACAGATCAAGACACAAATTAGATGTAATTAGCAAAAAGCATAAGAATGACAAGAAATCAGTTTCTAAGTATAAGCCGAAGACTAAAGAAAGTATTGTTCTGCAACTAATCAAGAAAGAAAGCTGTGCACAGATGACACAGAGAAGGCCGAAGCTTTTAATGACTTTTTTTTCTTTTGCATCAATCTGTGGTGAAAATATCCATTAAGGAGAAGTGCCTAGCATAATTAGTATCAGTAACAAAGGCAAAGATCTCAACATGGAATAGGAAAGACATGAGTGGTGAGCACTTAGATAAGTTAAAACAATGTGATCTGATGAACTTCATCTTAGGATGCTGGCTGATGTAATCAAAAAACTCTTAGTGGTTATCTTTGAAAACTCTTGGAAGATACTTATGGCACCAAATTACTTTGAAAAAAAACTGACAAACAAACAAAACAAAACTGTGCATAGAAAAAGAGAAAATAAGAAGCTGGAGATTTATACAGCAGTTCCTCAGAAGAAAGACAGATTTTTTTTTTTTAATAAAAGCCAACAAAACAGGTCAACAACTACTTTTAAACACTGTGAAGACAATAAGGAGATGAGTGAGTCTGTAGGTTTTTCAAGAACAAATCCAGTCAAACCAAACTGCTTTCCTCTTCTGACAGGGTAACAAGCATTTGATTAGAGGAGACTGAGGGTAGCAAGGATAAAGCAGTGCTATACAAGCCAAATATGGAACTCATTACTGCAACATTACATATAAAATTTTAAACCCCAGGAATTAATATGTATTTGATTTAGTTGTTACGCAGATGGAAGCTAATTGTGAGGTACAGAAGAGCTGTTTTATTTATCAGGTGAAATCTTTACATCTGTGTGATGAAGTGAGTAACAAAACCAAGCAGCTGAATATGGGAAAGAAACAAATTTAGTGCATTGAAGACACAAAATTTTGTTGATATCATACAGGATAGTCAGTGGTTAAAGACCATGATATCTGATATTAACAGTAATTGACTTTATGTTGGTGAGTGCATATAGGCTTGAGCAAACTAAGACATTCATGTCAGACATAAGTCAAGAGAAGAACATATGACACAATGTGATAGAAATAACCAAGTACTTGAAAAGGGAAATCAGATGTGGCTAGGCACGCTGTACCTCGAAAGGAGTATATTGGGAACAGATTTTCAAGCAAACAGCTTAGGCTAGCATCTGAGCAATACTGCTGCCACAGTTTCGTTGTGGCGGATGAAAAGGAACACAGATCACAGGTGTTACACACAAGATAGTTTATTCTATCACACCATGAAGAAGAAAAAAGAAAAAATAGAAAACAGCAAGCAGCAGCCCTCTCTAACTACAAGTTACACAATATATATTGTAAAATCCTAAAATCCCACCCATGGCCAGCTGCCATAGGTTGAATAGCAGTGTCCATAAACTTTATTACAGCTTCTAATTGGATGTTACTCGCTGTCCAGATGTACCTTTGTTTCATGAGAAATTTATCTCCCCACATTCCATTCTCATGCTTGATTCTCTCAAATCCTCTTTATCTCACTTTGTTTTAGTTAGCTTGCCAGTTTTTCTCATAGGATTAATTAACTTTCTCTGTTTTCATACGGTACCAAGAGGTGCCAGCGTGTAAAGGCCTAGAGTGCTGCCTGCAGCCCCAAAGCCTTCCTAACTCAAAAAAACCCTTTATAATCCTCACATAATACCACCCTGGATGGCTAAAAATTATAAAAGTCTATAACTGGAGTGCAGATGCCTGGGTGGCCCAGATGTCACTGGTATCCATTGGACAGTGACATTTAGTAACCTCAAATTCAGAAAAGAACAGGCATCTTCTGACATTATGATAGCTTTAGATACTATTTCATATGACCATCCTGTAAGTAATTGACAGAAAAAGGGTAAAGGCTGAACCACCAAATCTGACTGGGTAATTTTCAAGGAGTAAAGAGCTGCTCTCCTTGGCAAAAAGAATCTGTATTGAATGGTTACTTTTGGGGTTCTCATTACATGTATTATAGAATAAATAGAAATAAAGATATAGGAATAGATTGAATGATGGAAGTATAAAGTATGACAATGAACACATAACCAGCCATGCTGATATAGAAAATATACCATCTAGAACTTGATAATTCTCCAAGAAAGGATCTGGGGTTTTGGCTGATGACTAGCTGCTCATGTACTGACATTATGTTTTTACAAGGAGTACAAACATCTCATAGAAAATTTATGAACAGACTTAGGGACTGACCACGTTATTCCTATCTCTGTAATAATTTAGATGTTTTCACATCCTCCTACTTTATGAACATTGGTAAGACCTCAGTTGGAAGAGTGTGCAGTTTCACATCTTGCACATCAGGAAAGATGTGCATTTATTGTAAAAAATTATAACATGACAGCAAATATGACAGAAATTGAAGAAGCTCCCTTGTACAGTGTTGGAAAAAAGGTAAAGTTCTCTGCCTGCTCCTGGATCCGAGGGAGCACAGAGAAGGTATACAATGTGACCAGTGTGGGAGTCCAAGCAAAGGGAGGGTTTATTGGATCCTTAGAAGTCTATGGTACCAGATGGGCTCCACCCTAGGGTGATGAGGGAGCTGGCGGAAGAGCTTGCCAAGCCACTCTTCATCATCTACCAACAGTCCTGGCTCTCTGGGGAGGTGCTAGATGATTGGAAGTTGGCAAATGTCATCCCAATCCACAAAAAGGGCTGCAAGGAGGACCCAGGCAACTACAGACCTGTCAGCCTGACCTCGGTGCCTGGCAAGGTTATGGAGCAGATCATCCTGAGTGCGATCACACAGCACCTACAGGATGGGCAAGGGATCAGACCCATTCATCATGGATTTAGGAAGGGCAAGTCCTGTCTGACCAACCTAATCTCTCTCCTTTTATGATCAGTGACCCACCTGGTGGATGAGGCAAAGGCTGTGGATGTGGTCTACCTGGACCTTAGCAAAGCCTTTGATGCTGTCTGCCACAGCATACTGCTGGAAAAGCTGGCAGCCCATGGCTTGGACAGAGGCACTCTGTGCTTGATTAGGAGCTGGCTGGATGGCCAGGCCCAGAGAGTGCTGATGAATGGGGCTGTGTCCAGCTGTCAGCCAGTCACCAGTGGTGTCTCCCAGGGATCAGTGTTGTGTCCAGCTTTGTTTAACATCTTTATTAATGATTTAGATGAGGGAATTGAGTCCATCATTAGCAAGTTTGCAGATGACACCAAGTTGGGAAGGAGTGTCACCCTACTGGAAGGAAGGAAGGAAGGCTCTGCAGAGAGACCTTCATAGGCTGTAGAGATGGGCTGATTCAAATGAGATGAGGTTTAACAAGGCCAAGTGCCGGGTCTTGCACTTTGCATGCCACGCTACAGGCTGGGCACAGAGTAGCTGGAGAGCAGCCAGGCAGAAAGGGACCTGGGAGTTTGGATTGACAGGAGGCTGAACATGAGCCAGCAATGTGCCCAGGTGGCCAAGAAGGCCAGTGGGATCTTGGCCTGTATCAAGAATAGTGTGGCCAGCAGAACGAGGGAAGTGATCCTTCCCCTGTACTCAGCGCTGGTGAGGCTATACCTTGAGTGTTGTGTTCAGTTCTGGGCCCCTCAGTTCAGGAAAGATATTGAGGTGCTGGAGCAGGTCTAGAGAAGAGCAACAAGGCTGGTGAAAGGACTGGAGCACAAGTCCTATGAGGAGAGGCTGAGGGAGCTGGGGTTGTTTAGCCTGGAGAAGAGGAGGCTCAGGGGAGACCTTATCACTCTCTACAACTAGCTAAAAGGGGGTTGTAGACAAGTGGAGATTGGTCTCTTTTCTTAGGCAACCAGCAGTAGAACAAAAAGATATAGGCTTAAGCTCTGCCAGGGGAGGTTTAGGTTGGGTATCAGAAAAAAATTCTTTATAGAGAAAGTGGTCAGGCATTGGAATGGCCTGCCCAGGGAGGTGATGGAGTCACTGTGCCTGGAGGTTTTTAAGATNGCTTAACTGACAAGATTGTCTGTAGTTAAATTTTAAGTTAAAAATCACACCAAAGAAGAACCCAGCCCCCATGACCATGGAGAAGCAACAGGAAGAATCAGATGAAAGGATCTCAACACGGAGAAAGAAGAAAATCATTTATTGGAACTGGTTAAAAATAAACCTGCTTTGACTGTATAAAAAAGGAGCCTGCGAGCTCAGATGGGTGTCACTGATGGAGCAGATTCCCAGTGCACCCAGCGCTGTTTACTCTATAGCTTTCATTACTTATAAAATTAAACTACCCTTTATACCAAATGATTGGCTATTTGGGTGATCGTTTATAACATAATAAAAGTGGAGTTGGATTAAGGGTTGCTCTTGATGATCTTGGAGGTCTCTTCCAACCCAACTGATTCTATGATTCTATGAGTGGGGAAATGCCAGATGTTTTTTAAGATCTTCAGGGGAAGGTGCCAGATCTGAGACTGGATTGGGTGAAAACTCGGGAAAGGGAAGGGTCTTAGGTACTCTGGCTAGCCAGTACGAGAAACAGAGGGTAACAACCAATAGAAAAGCAGGGATTGGGGATAGACAGGCATAATAACCAATGGAATTGGGACAGGGGCAGGGCTGGCTGCAGCTCTGGACATGCTGCTCCAGCCATGAGGCAAAGGAAAATCCTAAACGGGGCTGCCCAGCTTGGACTGGCAAGGCAAGCCTACAGGTGTTTCCCTTGTCTCCTACTGTGGCAGTGCAGAGAGAGGAGGGGCACTGGGAGCTTTTTGATCCTAGGGGTTTCCTGTGGGGGGACGCTGCTGTGATGTCCTGGTCCTAGGGGCCCCCAAGGAAGGGGAGGCTGTTTCCCAGCCTGGGAAGAAACAATAACATGCTCAGCGATCAGGTTCGAGGACTCATTTGGGGAACAAAAAGTCTCCGACGACTCATTCGGGGAACAAAAAGCCTCCTGGAGACACAAAGGAGACAGGGAGGGGTAGATACAGTACAAGGTGGGGTGTGGTGTAAGAGCCCCACAGGGGAGCTGAAAGAGGTGATACATAAACTTTGCAACTAAAAAAAACATAACAAGTAAGGACACAATTTTAAAACTTCATCAAAGTCTCTTAGTATGCATCTCCTCGGGTTCAAGGTGCTTCTCCAGCGCTGCTCTCCTTGGGATTAATTTCAGCATTTTCCTACACTCCCTAGGCAAGACCTTAAGTCAGCTGGGATTTTATAAAGAGCCTATGTGTACTCTTTTTCTTTATAGTGAAATTCCCAAAGAAGAATAGATTGTTCTTAAACTCACAAAAGCTAGGGATTTTTAAACTATTAACTAGAATTCCTGGCTTTTAAAATACAGACAGATTAGAAATACACAGGATTTATATGCAGTGATGTCTCTCTTAACTCACTACTTCTTTACTTCCAGCCTGTTCAGTGACTAAGACACAGCAAATCAAATCTCATTCCCTGTTCTCCCTGTCCATCACTTCTGAAAATCTTCTGTCTGCTCCCTGTTTCTTCTCGGCAGCTCAGGTTCGCTTCCACCTGCAGTCTTCTACATAATTCAAGTGACTTTCTCACTCTCTTCTGCTCGCTACAGCATACAGTTTCCAGGAGCCCTGCTCTCTGCCAGATACTCTTGCTTCCTGAGAAGAAACATGTCTCTTCTGTCTACAGAGAATCTGAATTAATCCCCCTCTTGAAAGGAGCACAACATGCAAAATAAGAAGATGCAAAGTTACCATCTGTCCCATTCCTGTAAGTTCTCATCAGAAATAATCTGTTCTCCATTGCAGATAGGGAGAAGAAAATAATAAACTTCAACAAGAAGGATTCGTGTTAAAGACAGGGCAGTGGAACAGATTATGTGGAAGACTGGAATCTCATCAGAGATATTTCATGAAACAGTCAACTATTAATCTATCATCAATATAGTCCACCCACAGAATATAAGCATAGACAAAAAAATCCCCTGTAACTTTTTAAAATTTTATTCAAATGTGTTTTGTTACTGTAAGAATTAATCATGTTATGATCTGTTGATTTCAGCAGATGTTAAAACTGGAGTGTAATTTTCCATGTTCATGACTACTGGGGATTGGCTGAACCTGGACCTTGGGAGAGGCATGAAAGCTCATGAGCAGAAAGAAGTTACTTGAAAAATATGTGTTGCTTGATTAAGAACTATTTGAAACTTAATGCTTTCCATGAAGTTATGCTTTAAAGATTTAAGTCTGTTTGACTCTTATACCTATGGCTATGCCTCAAAATCTTTTAAAATCAGTGTGATGTGGAAACAACAGCCTGTATGGGACATTAGACAACATTTAAATTCAGTATTGAATGGGCAGATGAAGGGATTTAATGTCTGCAGTTAGTTTTTTCTTTGTTAGAGGCATTTCTTCACCCAAATGTGAAAATGCATGAACAACTCAAAAATTAGATAATAATGTAGTGGCTTTTGAAAAAAAAAAAAGAAAATATTTAATTTAAAATTTTAACTGTAATTGTGCAATTTAATTTTCATACCACAAGAAAGCAAAAGCAACTGATGGCTTTAGGTTTTTTGTTGTTGTTGTTTTTTTTTTTTTTTATTCGTCTAGAGAGAGAATCCTTGGGGGTTTTCTTGGAGGTAGATTGGTTTTGTTCTGTCATGTTTATTGATCTTTGGTTATTATTATTCTATCTAGGTTGTTGTTTGGTTTTGGTTTTGGTTTTTTTTAACTGAGACAGTAAAGGATGCAAGATGTTGAGCAGCTATTTCAGTATTAGTTAATTTTCAGTATTTCTCCTAAATTATGCTTTTTCTTATTCCTGAATTTACTTGCTCTTTATCGTTTGTAACAGGTTCAATGCTTAAAAACCTCTAAAATAATGTTTTGGCAACTCTGTCAGTTTTACTACAAACTTCTCTATGACACGCAATCTGTATTTTATACAAAGGGAAAAAATATAATGTCATGTTCAACATAGCTTACTGGACTTTTTTTCTTTCCTCCAGAAGCATGTGTGTTGGATATGTCTGCAGAAAATATTATAAATGAAACTTTTGTTGCCCACATGCAGTTATACCCAGAATGACATTTGGGACACTTACTAGAAAGGACAAAAAAAAACCCAACCAAAAACCAAAAAACAACAACAACAAAACCAGAAAAAAAAACCCTCACAGATTAAAAAGTAATGAGATACTTGTACAGCATACAGTTAAACCTATCTTAGGATCTCGTTTAAACCAGACTTGTATGCTGTTCAAACAGCAAATTTGAAAGCATTGGTTTAGGAATAGCTTCAACAAGTTGGTTGGTGCACATATGTGTGGTAGTTTATTATACTGTTGGGCGCACCTGAATGGTCTTGCAAGGAGACTTCACTTGTCTTGAGTGAGAACTAGAGATGAATGGGATGAAATTGGATCCTATCATATTTACATCTGCTTCATAACCTGATCCCTTAGTGCATCAGCAAAATAGCCTGGAATTCTATCTCTGGTAATGAACAGCAAGCAAGTCCCTTATACTATCTCTGTGTGTTTTCCAGTTTTATCTGGAAAGAAGCTGCTATGATGGATTCACCTTTGCTTAGTTGGGCTGGTTGAGCCCTGCCATTGTTTTGCTAATTATCTGGGACTGATATCTTAAAATGTTTTTATGACAGAAGAGGGAAAAGGCTGATAAGAAGTTGATCCATCCAAGGTAGAGTAATGCTTTTTATCATGCCAATTTCCTCTCTCAGGATAAGAGAAACTCCCCCTCAGAGGAGGTATCAGAGCTTACAAGTAAGCCTGAAGGTATTCTTGTCTTCTGTCATGTCATTAGAAGTGGCCATAAAACCATTAACGACCACTGAAATGCTGTCCTCTCCTCTGACTTATTTCCATAGAGTTGTATCAGACAATGTAAAACCTCTCCCCAAGGGAGGAATCCAGACTTTCCCACGTAAGCCTGAAAGTATGTAACACATAGAACTGCTGCTCAGGCCCTCATCTCCACTTCAAATGGGACCATCACTCCAACCTTGGACCCCAAAATTGTGATGATTGTCTTGTCACTGGATCATTTCACTGTAATCTACCCCAACAGATCTATTAACAAGAACCTCTGTTACACTGTCTCAGTGTAGTCATAATATTTGCAAAAAGACCATCATTTAGTTACACAAAACAGCAATAAGCTCAGCACTCATATTACATTTGCAGGTCTAGTACAGGGAGAGGGTGTGAAATTGTCACCCATATAGAGCTGACAGGAAGTTTTCTAAGCATTATAAAACTGTATAAATTTTTTTCTAAACTGGATAATAATTTCTTATGTGAACATGAGCCCAGTCATAGCCTAGAGACATCCCTTTGTGCACAAATGTCACACAAGTAGCAATACAGCAAGAAGAATGAAATAGTTTACAGCAAATTTAATGATGCACTAAAATGACAATTCCTCAGTTTCTGTCTGCAATTCTTGAGTTCTTTCATTAATCTACAGAGGTGTGATAGAGGCTAAATTTCACTTCTGGATGCTTTTCTTGAAGTAGGGGTAATATTATTTCAGGGAATTTAGGAGGGCCATAGGACCACTCAAAGTCTCCCTTTAAACAGAACATAAGTCACAACATAGGGACTGAAAGGGAATGACCAACCTCTGCTTTCGACTTTCACTCTGATGCTTAAGATCTTTAGAGATGAATCTTAACTGACAGTCCAGTTGTCAAATTGCCAGATGACAGGGTTTCTTTCCTCTTGGTGTTTATCACTCAACATCTGTTGTCTTCTAGTATATGATTCTATCAGAAGATATAGAGTCAGTTTACACATTCAGTTTGTCTGACCCTTGCTTCCACAGATGCCACTGAGAAGGTGGCAAATTGTTATGAAGAGCTTCTCTGCATGAAAGTCCAGGAAATTTTATTTCACAGCAGGGAATGGACAGTATTTGTGTTCTTTAAATCTTTCCAAAAGACGTATTACGACATATTTTTAAACATGTGAGAGAATCAAGGCAGAACTTTAACCTTTTTTTCCTCGTATTATGCAATTTTAAAAAGTATGTTTCTCTAAATATAATAAATTTGGAAAGAAAATATATGTCACGAATTCATGCCAGTTAACTGAAAAATGCCTATTGTTTCCTCAGCTACTCAGCATGAAAATGATGATCATGAAAAGAAGATACAAATTGCAAGCTGAGTTCTCAGAAGGATTATTTCATACACAGTTTAATGGACTTTACTGGATTAGTAAAGTGTTCCGGTGTCTGTTCTTTTATGAAGTAAATTGTCATGTGGTTTTAGAGACCATATAAGGCTTGATAATACTCAGGACAACCCTGGGAAAGAGAAGAGAACACCTTCACCACTATTCTGTGTATAACACACTGGAACAATTCACACAACCTGTGAGTCAGTCCTTCCTGCCTCCTGAGCAAGAGCCTTCCATATAGAGACAGATGTCTTTTGGCTATGTAGGTTATTCTGGGGGATGATGTACTGATCCCTCCATCCTTCTCTCTTAATTGAAAAGCCTTTTGTATGCATGAAAAATAGGTGTGCTGAGGTGTCCTGAGCCACAGGAAGAATTGCATTTCAGATGTGCAATATGTGCAGAGCTGTTCAGTGACTTCAGATAGACCTTGGAACTGTCAGGCTTTGCTTATATACCCAACAGCATTTCCTCTGTTCTACCATCTTAGCACAGTAAAAATTCTGTATCATTATTTTTAATGAAGAGAGGGGAATTAGGATTCACAGCTAGATAATTGGGTTTCGGTTAAGGTCATAGGCAAGAAAAATGCAATTTTGTGATACAGTGCAGCAAGTAGTTTTTTGTAACTTTATGAAAAAAACACAGCAAACTGGCATGGCCACAGAGAAAACTGTGTCAAAGTTGTGTGCACTTCTCAGTAGCATCTGCCAATGTCAAGAAAAAATCAGTTCTTACAGAAGCCTTTCTCTCTGTCTGAAGAGAAGACCTGTAGGAAAAGCATAGGAGGAATTCTTTCCTTCCCATTTATACTGTAGTACCAGTGTCTGGGATCATCCAAACTTTCACAAAGCTAGTAAATGTCTAATATCAGTCATAACACTATTTTTTTTGCTTCCATGAGAAATTTTTCACAATTTAAAGCATACCAGAATTTTAGAAGAATTTAAAGAGAATTCTGAGAAGGTAACAGAAGGTATTTTTCATTATTTATAATATTTTAATATTTAAATATTTTTTTTTGGTGGGGGGTTAAAGCAATCTTTTTTGTTCAGATGTTAACACAGTTATTTCAAGGGGCCACATATTGAGACAGAAAATACATTTTTCTGAATTCATCTCAACACGATTTTTAGTCAGAAACTCTTGTTACATAGTTAAGCTTGCCATTCTTCACTTTTTCTGCTGATTTATGCATTAAGGCATTACTTGTTTGCATCTTTTCTAAGACCTAGTTGCTTTAAACTACTTTCAAAGCAGTTAGTTTGTGAAACTGGAAGCCTCCCAAGATGCTTTATCTTGACTAATGGCCCAGATGAAACTGTGTTTGAACTTTGAATGACTACACAGGCTCCTTCTTGGTGTACTTTAAGGGTCCAGTTATGTAGTGCTTATGCAGAGTTTCCATCAGTCTTAAAGGAATGACATAGATATAAGAAACTTAGAATTTTTCTTTTTTTTTTTTTCTTAAAAATACCATTTCTTCTACATTACACAGCTTACCTTTGAAAAAAAAAAACAGTGTATTTGCTAGAGTTTGAAAGACATCTTTGCAAATTAATTTTGTTGCTTCAGATTGGAACAATCCCTCTTTCTCCACACTGCAGCAGAAAGCAGAAGTGATGAAGCACAGCAAATGATCGAAAAAAAGATTTAATAGAACCTGTGTGATTTTTAGTTGAACATTTGCAGAATCTAACAATACAGAACCACCATGGTA
>VWZD01000209.1:33503-54219 GCA_013396695.1 Sakesphorus luctuosus
CTTAAAAATACCATTTCTTCTACATTACACAGCTTACCTTTGAAAAAAAAAAACAGTGTATTTGCTAGAGTTTGAAAGACATCTTTGCAAATTAATTTTGTTGCTTCAGATTGGAACAATCCCTCTTTCTCCACACTGCAGCAGAAAGCAGAAGTGATGAAGCACAGCAAATGATCGAAAAAAAGATTTAATAGAACCTGTGTGATTTTTAGTTGAACATTTGCAGAATCTAACAATACAGAACCACCATGGTAAAAGCAAAGGTTGGACATGTGATAAAAAATTTTAGAGTAGTGGATTTCCCTTTCTGGGTTTTTTTTGGGGCAAATATTTGAGATTCTTGTGCTCATCTCTACTAACTAGCCCAGAGCTAGTAAGTCCAACTTTCTCAGCAATCAACAGAGATGTAGTTTCAGTCATGGCTCTCTCTGTTGAAAATATAAACAGATCAACCAAAGACTTTTTCAACTGGGGCCATAAAGCAGAATATTATAGGAAAGGATAAAACTGAAAATAGCAAACTTTCAGTGCATATTGAAGTTTATGCAGAACACAAAAGAGAAAGCTTATGTAGAACAAAAAATATTATAAAATGGATTTATAAAATGTATTAACATCGTAACACAGGAAGCTCTTTACTACCCAATCTTCAATTCTTTTACTCCTCTCTGTTTCACACATGAGTTGACAGAAGTTTTTGATTGATAGAAATTACTAGAGAAGTGAATAAATATGTCAGTAATGCTGTTCCATTTATATGAAAATGTCTCTGAAGACCAAATCAACATTAATGTATGGTGTATATAAATCAAGAATAACAATACCCAAACTCTTCAGATGGGGACTGGTAATCTTAACAGCACTGGACATGTCCTTGAGGCAACATAAAATGCACAAATTTTGACTTTTCATTAGTGAAGTATTATCTCCCAAGGTCATCATAAAAGAAAGTTTATTACACAGACTGGAAAGATGCAGATAAAGGCTTTTCAGAAATCTAATTTCTTTTTAAAATGCACACGTTAAATCGTAGTTTTTAAATCTTTCAAGCTGCCCATCCTCACTGATTTTATTTTCATAAAGAACTTAAATAGGAGTTGAATTTTCCCTATAGTAATAGCTTCTTGAAGGCCTCTGGAGAGTGAGTAGTGCATTAACCAACCTCCAGAGTGACCTAAATGATGAACAACCTTTAGGACACCTGAGGCAAGTGAACTTTCCCTCACTGCATGCCAGAGCTGATGTACAACAACATCACTCTTCTGAAGTAAAACCTAGCTGCCATTGGCTATCCTATAATTACTTGGGTTCTGAAATAGTGCCTACTGCTGCCTGCACAAATCTGGTAACTTGGCTACTTAGTTATTGTCTTCTAATTTGCTCACAGAATTCTTGGCTGCATAGAAGTTATGCAATTGTGGGGGTGGGGGGAAAGACAGAAAAGAGTATTTTAGCTGTGGTTTTGTGGTTCTAATTAGCAGCAATTTTGAGAAGCATTTAAATTTGTAAATATTGGTAAACATCAGTGCTTATTTCTTTTACAGTGTTATTTCAGCCTAAGTGAGCTAACATGAATCTTTCTTCAGTGTTCTCTGAACTAATTGCTGGAAAACAGAGAAAGCTATTTTCGCTGACTGAAAATTCTAAGAGCCATTTTCATTTTAGCTTGAACAATCTGAAGAGGGAAAGATGTTTAAGACAGTCTGTTTTTTTTTTTTCTGTGATCCTGAAACTTTTGATGCTTAAACGTAGATGACTGTGATGGCTTTTATGTGTTCAACTTATTAAGGAAAAGTTAAGCTAAAGCAGATAGAATTCCTAGCTATGAAATTTGCATTATTTGTGTGTTTTCTGTACTTATCCATAAATTCACAAAGCTACAATGCAACTTCCCTATCAGTTTGTATCTGATATAAATGGTTCTTTGTTTTCATTGTTACCAATCTGTGCATAAAGTTATAGGGGGTCCTATCTATTATCTAATCACATTAGACATTCTGGCTGGGTTGTGTTGCATTTTGTCTTGCAATCCTTTACTGAGTTCTCACTGGTGCAAGTATGGGATACTGCTGTGCAGAGCGGTCTTGAGCCGAGGTAGCTGTTGTGTGTGTTGAAGCAGGCGTGCACATGTGACAATCCAAATCAGGAATCAAATTATTCCATGATTTGAGAGGCTGCACAACACACTGGTGTTTAGACATAGGATTGAAATAAATACTAGGCTAGAGCGTGGAGGCAGAAGGCAGGACTGTCATTTTCCACAAATGCTTAAATTTAAGTTATAATTAAATAGAAGTTCTTAGTAAAATTACAGCTTAAGTTACTAAAGGGACACATTCCAAGACTGACCAGAACTCCTCATGTTACTCTATATTTATATCTGCATGTCTCAAAATTTCAAGTTTCAATGCCTGTTGATATTTTAGATTTTTTTTTCTGTGCATACGGTTTATCATGTTAAATAGGGAATGTCAACTTTATCTGTATAAAGTTCATGTCCTTTGTGAGATATATGCTACCTAAATGTCTTTATTGTCACATCTGTATTTATGTATGTGTCTGTTCCCATGCAAATGTAAACATAATTTTTGTAGCTGTACTGACTATACTACTGTGGCATTTGCTGATCATTCCATGCAAAGCCTTTAAGAGTGATTTGGTTTACAGTGTTCCCTATTACCACAGCTCTACTAAACATAACATCTTACCTTCCAGGGGAAAAAACCAAATCATAACAACACAAAACATTGAAAAGGGAACTGATCACCATTTAGTTACAGTGTTGCTTAGAGAAATCCAACATTGATACAGTATGCACTTTCAAATACTTAAAACTAACCCAATAAAGAAACTAATGATTTTCAATTAATCCTAGAGGTGTCCCATGCTGTTAATTGGGCCAGTTAATTTACCACAGGGCTGTCAGACAAGTACCACTTACACTTACCATTTCACATACTGAAATTTTCTTATTTATGTCACTCTTACAGAAATCCAAAAGCAATTTCCTGAAATTTTAATTAAAAAGGCTTAAGATAACTGTTATCTCTTACAAAAATAGGTAAAAGTATGCTTTGAATCCTTAGGGGTTTTTTGTTTTTCTCTTTGATTTTTAAATTTAGGTTTGTGGATATTGTTCTTTGAATAAGTATTGATAATAAAATAATTTACTGTTATAAAGCCTCATTTTAATGTTTTGTTGTGGAATGTTTCAGTTTGATATTGTAAGTTTTCAGTTTTCCACTCAAATTGTTTAATCAAAATTCTCTTATTTTTCAGGAAAAAAAAGCGTTAATGAGAGGGGTTGAGGTCAGCTGTCCTGGCTCTGTCCACTCGCAGCTTCTTCTGAACCCCCAGCCTACTCACTGGTGGGACGATTTGAGAAGTAGAAAAGCTCTTTATGCCATGTAAGCACTACTCAGCAATGGTTAAAAAAGATCAGAGCATAAAGAAGTATTAGAAAAATGTGTCTTGAAGCTGCTGGTCTTCAGGAAGGTTGTATGAAAATTTCCTTGAATCCTCTGGATCAGTAGGTCCTTTTCAGTTATCTGGCTGCAAACCAATGAAAACCTTCAGAATCTTCCAGGCCCTGAAATTTGCATGGCTACTTGTATAGGGGAGTTTGTTGTTTCCTTTTTACTTCTTCTACTGGGTCCTAGAATTTGTGAAAAAGTCCCAGGGAAGACATAACATACTGTGTCTGGTTGAAAATGAGTAAACTACTAGTAGTTCCTAGAGTATAATTACTTTCTGAGTTCAAGAAGTGTTTGAACATTGTTCTCAGGCACACAGTGTGATTCTTGGGGTTGTCCTATGTCGGGCCAGGAGCTGGACCCAATTATCCCTGTGGGTCCCTTCCAACTCAGAATTTTCTATGGTTTATGCCTGCTTACAGTAGCTTGGAAGTTTATTTGCCTTGAAGTTATTTCCAGAAAAGAAAAGCCTTACCCCTGTTTCTGTCCGTGTACCCTGATCTTCAGCTGGTAAATGTATTTGCTATTTCACTTCCTGTTTTTGTAAATACTGGAAAAATATCTGTACAAATGTACTTAAATTGATTACAAAGTTTTCCTCATCTCTAAGATATGAGTCTTTGAGATGATAGAGGAACTTTCACTTATAAACAATATTATATCATTTTCTGAGATAAAAAAAAAAAGGTGGTCAGATGTCTCCAATTCGTGTTGATTCATCCTCTAGGAAAAATATTAGGACACAATTCATAGAAATATAAATGTGAGTCATAACTGCATCTGTTCACTGAATGGGTGAAAGGCTGAAAATAAAATAGAAGGCTTTATAAACAACCTGGGAAGTACAGGACAGATAATATGAAAACAAAATTGTAAAAATATTTTGAATTTACTAAGTTCTTACGTAAAAATAATTTGGAGAATTTGCACTTGAACTTTTTCAAGGGGAATAATGCAGATGAAAATGCAGATCAAACTTTTGAAAATGCAAAGCTTGCAAAAAGATGTCTGTAGCATGGTACAAGTAGAGAAAACAGAAAGAATTATACCTGCATAGTACAAAAATAATCTATAGTAAGATAAGGAGGAGCTTCAAAATGGCTGCATACTTTGATTAAAATCAGAAATTTGGCAAAGGAGGATATTAAATTAGATTAAGCTAGTCTTGAAAACAAATAAATATGTTTTAAAACCAAACTAATTATGGCAATAGCCCAGACAGGAATAAATGTTGCCCATTTCCTGGGATTTATTGTCTGTAGCACAGGAATTCAAGATCCACATTCAACTACATTTAAAATTAACCAAGAACAAAGATATTTTATTGTGGTTTTTGGTTGGTTGGTTGGTTGTTTTTTTTGTTTGGTTGTTGTTTGTTTTTTTATTTCCTATCAGGACTTGGAAGAGGTGAGTCCAATACTGATTTAAAACTTTTCTTCAGCAATGTCGTGTCTTTAAAAATAGGGATGATACTATTGACCTATCTGATAGGAATGTACTAAGCATTTGCACAGTGCTTTAGAAATTCCAGATATTTGATTAATAGTAAAAATTACTTTGAATAAAACCAAATAATGCTGAATAGAAACAAATCTATGTATGAAACCAGCAGGTCTTTTCTTCAGCGGAAAAAAACACCACAGCAGCAACTCACCAGGAAGCAAGTGTAGTCTTCACATTAGTGTGAATGGTAAGTTATATTTAAATCCTACAATAGAAAGCTTTTAAGTTTCAAATAGGTTGCTTTATCAGTGATAGACTGAAGAACATCAGATTTAAAGACAGCAACACAATCCAGTGTTTCTATTCTTCCTGAAGTTTAAAGCTTTGTTATACAGAGACTCAAATCTTTGAGATTATTTTATGATAATGAAATCACATAGCTAATTTCTAAATTATATAATGAATAAAGTAATGTATAAATAGCATTTTTCATTATCTAATTCCTTGGTCTTCAATCACAAATGACAAATATTCTATCTTAAGTCTTTTTACCCATTATCAATTCTCTCTACTTGTAATATAAATAAAGCTGCGAAGAACTGAGATGACACAAGGGAATACTGATAAAAGCTAAATGAGTGAGGAAAACTATTGCTTTTTAAGCATAACTGAGGGAAGTCTTGGGTGTTTCCATGGTTATCCTCTGTTCTGCCATTGCTTATGTAAATTCAGTAGAGGAGTTACATTTTTGTTAATAGGACACTAGCATAAGCAACTGTTAAAATTATATATTATATTAATGTGATCTACAAGGAAAAAAAATATAAAAGATAAAAAGAAGTTCTAAGACATCTGAAGACTCCAAAGCAAAAGAAGGTTTTTTTCCTATGGTCTACTATTTTGCTTGCATAGAGGTTAATTTTAGTAATTGATTATATCTTATTGTCTCAAAAATATGGACACCCCCCACCACCACTCCCCCCTCAAAGCAGACACTCAGCAGACACTGAGATTAGGAAACTTACAAGATTTAATAACCAGTAACTATAAACACATTATTTACATGAATAATAGGACAGTAACTCACTGAGAGATAACAAGATAATTAAAATAATTTTTTGTATTCTCTTTCATTAAACAGCTGTCAGAATTTGTGCTTTGAAATGTAATTAATTTCACTTTAAGGACATGGAGAGAGGTAAGAGGGGGAAAATAATATTTTCTCAAGAATAAAATTAATTTGTCAGAAATTTCAGAAAGGACAGGTAGTAAAATGTCAGAAGGAGAGTAAAGCAGCCCCTAAAACATGGGGTCTGAGAGTTTTTGAGTCAAGATCAGAGAATAATTAGCAGCGCAGTGTTGTGGTGAGGACCCATCACAAGCCTTCATGAGAGGAAGGAGTTGATGCAGCATTTTGTACAGAGATATCAGAGTTCTCATTATCTCATGACCTGGTTCTTAATGTGTTTGTCAAACATTGAGCCATCTCATGGGAAGAAAACACAGTACTGTGCAAGCAATTCAAGAGGTTCCTAGAATATGCTGCTGATCATCTCCCAAGGCTAGAGGAGTCAACTACTCTTAATGCTCTACTTGTCCTGGTGCTCACAAATTGGAACTTCATAACTATGGACTGATTGAAGTCAGAATACAGAAAGGAGATGGTAAAACAAGCAGTGTAATTTAGACTCTAGACTTGTTCCACTGACAAACCTTCAGTTTACTTAAGGAGTCACAGGGCAGACTACACTGAGGAATCAACATGAATTAGAAAACTGCCTGTGAGAGATGGCTTATTTTATTTAAAGAGAGAGATAATAAGCAAACTACGCTGCTATATAGAGACCTTTAAAAGAACTGAAGTGCAGCAACGAATTGGAAGCAACTACAGGCAACAAAGAAGGAGCACAAAATTATTGCTTGGATATTTTTACATGAAATTAGAACAGCCAAAGACTTACTGACATTAAAATGAGAGAGTGTCATGAAGTGTAATGACAAGGAAATGTTCAAGATAGGCATAGGAAAATAAAATTCAGGGAAGAGACAGATCTGTTGCTAAACGGGAGAGAAGTTAGTGGTGGACAATGTTGAAAAGGCTGAACTACCCCATGCCTTTTTTTCTTCTGTTTTTAGAGATGAAGTCTGGTCACAGAAGTGAGAAAACAAGTAGTTAGGGATGTGTTCATGTCCATGGGACAACACAGAATCAACTGAAATTGCTGAAAATATATTTTGATGTGATTGTGAGACCTCTGCTTAACAGCCACTAAAAATAACTATAGCAAATGGAGAGGGTCCCACATGGTTACAAAGAGGATGATATTGGACTCACCTATCCTTAAGTAATACAGGAGGGATAATCCCAGGACCTCTCAGCCAGTCAGCTTCACTTCAGTCCTTGGAGGAATCACAGAGCAGCTTCTCCTGGAGCTTGTTTCCAGTTTATGAATTAAAAGAAGGCAATTAGGAAGGTTTTTGTGGATTCAACAGAGAAAAAGAATGAGCAACTTTATTGCATTTTATGGTGTAATAACTCTCTATGCAGGTGTGAAGGATTTTGCAGCCTCTGCTCCAGAAAGGCTTTTGTCCCCTATAGTGTCATTTATCCCAAGCTTCAGTGAAAATTAAGTAAATTTATTTTATCATCTATGATTATTTTTTCCTTTTGGTTTGCTTTTCCATATACCATCTAAATAATTCAAAGCTTTTGTGACTTTATCTTTTTTTGTCTGTTATTTCAACATCATTTCCTTACTGTCTGGTAAAATGTTTTCATTGCAGAAACAAATATTTGCAAATATAATTAAATTTAGAATTTGATATGTTCATATCTATCCACACATCACTTGTAAAATTGAGAGTATCCTTATATATGAATAAATGCTTAAAAATTATTTGCTAATTTGTATAATACGGCTGAAATTCATATTAACACTCTAAGTACTCCAACTAAATTAAGTTACACTGCTACTGTAAATAAAGTTATTCTTTTCTATGTGAGGGTCAAAGTTTCAATCAATGCAGAAAAAAATTATCGGACTGAAATAAATTAATGTGCTGAGGACTGAAGGTACACTAAGATTCAAATGAGTAAATAAAACCTCAAATGACATCATCAAAATAAATCACTTTTCTGTTTATTTAGAAATTAATATGTTTACTTTTCATTCTCTGAGAGTAAATGCGTATGCTCTTAGTGTTTAAAATTTATAGGAATTCATAAATATATAATTAATTTAATTATTTTTTTTTTTAGTCTTAGAAATGCAATTTCCTTAAGAAGTTTCCTGAATGTGTATGGAATTTTTTTATCCCTGGAACTGAACAACATGTACATTTGATTGACCAATATGAAAGACTTAGAAGTAAGGAAATAATCAGTAATAGTGCAATTAAGAGAACAGTCAAGATTTAATAAAACAGTAGAGAGACGTGATATTAATATAAAACATATCTTACCATATCCTTACCTGAGTGTATTGCCTCAGAACTGTTTACTGATTTCAGGAGCAAAAGTACATCTGCACAATGTTTAGTCCTTTTTGTTCCAAGCTTTTTTGGACACAGCTAAAAGAGACCAACTTCAGTTGTGTACTTCCTCCTTCACCAAAAGACCTGTCAAGGAAGTTCTATTCAGCTCTTGTGAAGTCCATTGAAGGTAGTAGGTTTGCAGGAATATTCCTGATAACATACTTCAGAAGAAATGTACAGGACAGCATTTCCATTGACATAAAATAAGGACCCTAACCACATTTGAATTCTCTGTAAATTGTTAACTGTTAATAAATGAATAAGAACATTTTAATCCAGAAGTCACTGAGTTTTTATTGCTGACTTAATTCCATGGTGACTTAATTCCATGGTTTTATTTTAGTAGGGTTTTTTTACAAGTAGAGTAGAAAGATGGACTTCTGCATTATAGACTTAGTTTTCTTCAGTGCATTTTTTTAAATTCTTTGCATAATTTTCCTATACACATCTAGAATAATAACTGAACTAAAGACTTAAAGGGCTGTATCCTCTGCATATTAACAGAATAAACAGAAAATATTTTTCTCTGAGTATTAAGCTCTGAGTCATGTGGTATCTGTCTCTATATAATTTTTAGTACTTTGAATGTGACTGCAGTAGATGTAATGAAGGGTATTATCCTTCCTTAGTCTAAGGAGAAAAACAAGCAAAACAGTCCCAAGACATGAAGATATAACTATAGTATGTGTCGGACTAAGAGAATCAGAAAGGACAGGTGTCTTAATACAAACTAGCAATCAGAGGTGACAAAAAGAATTGTTCACAATTGCTACAAGTTAGCTAAACTCATGCATGGCCCAGTTCACTGTTCTTGTTTTCCTATGATCCCACTAAACAGTTGTGGTAGTTTGGGCTTTAGTTTTACCTAGGCCTCAATTTAGGAGGCTCAGAGAATCTACGTAGATTAGGAGAGACAGGTATCACATGACTTAAGTAACCAAAGAAATATTTCATACCAGAAGACACAAACCTGAGATAGGTAGGAGGAGTTTCTCAGTTGCCATCATGTCTGCAGTGGAGGCTGGACAACATGCAGCTGTCCTGCTTTGCTGGGCCTTGCTGCTGCCGCCGCTACTTTGATTTTGTTTGCATTCAGGAAAGTAGAAACATTTTGTTGTTATTCTTTCTGTTCTTTGCCAGGTGTCTTTTGAGATACTTTATGAATCTACAGTGATGAAATCTAGTTTTGGTGGGAGGTAGAAAATTGTTGTTATATCTAACTTGTGTAAGTGTGTATTATATTGCAGTTGTCTTTTAATTTTCTCTTTTCTGTATAAATATATATAGTTAGTTTAAGTTTAAATCTTAGAGCCTCCAGGTTTTTTTTTTTCCTTTCTCCTTTTTCTCAGCAGCGGGGTGAGGGAGGCTTTGACTCTGTATTGGGCAGCTGGCATTTTGCCTGCTCAAACTAACACAGCAGTTCAACAAAAACAGCTGGATAGCTCTTTATGCATCCTGCCCCTCTGTTCACCTCTGAGGTCCCTAAAGCCGTGACTCATTGCAACAGGTTTACCTCATCCATCTTTCTGCCATTGCAAATTCTAAGCTAAACATGAAGGAAATTCCCAGAGGGAAGTTGATGACTGGCAGCAAAGATGAGCTAGGGCTAGTTATCCCATATGTGCTACAAGTTGATGAAGTTTCTATTCCTTGAACTGGCATCTTAAAAGGTATATTGCTATAACTGGTATATTGCCTCCAAGTTACTGCCACAACTGCCATGAAAAAGTAATAAATCAGTGCAATATATCACCACTCTGTCAAATAGTTAATGCGACAAGTAGGATCAGGCTCAGTATGTCTACAATTCAACCTACAGCAAAACTAGCTCAGGAATATGGTATAAAAACTGTTTGATCCTGACCGGTGCAGGCTCACAGCTATGGTCTCAGCAAGAAAAACTAGAGGTGTACGACTATGATATTTCCCTCTCCCAGCAGGTGTTTATGAATATTATTCTGTCTATATGGCACCAGTCACTTGCACTCCTGGTAGTTGTTGAGGGCAGTACAGACCAGGTGGGCCCCAGTGGGCATAGTGCTACTGTACACCAACAAGCTGATCAAGGCCAAGGACCAGAGCTCCTTAGGTGGCTTCCAAGAACAGAAGGATGCATAGCACAGAGGACACTGCTGAGGCCTTTCCTGACTCCCTCTCACCTGGGTTCTGCTCTACAGCTGCAGCTGTGGTCCTGTTGTGGTGTCTGGCCACGATGGAGTAAGCAAGGCTGGGTAGGAGCATTGGACCTCTTAGTTCACCGTGGATACTGATAATAAGATGGTACATGTGATGGTTTGCAATCACTAGAAGAAGCCCCCAGCTCTGTGGTGCCCTAGAGTGCAGGGTCTGGGACCTGCAGGAGCTCATCCTGGGCCTCATCTGAAAGGTCACCCTGTCTGGCTGGAGATGGGCAACTCTCACCTCTGTGGGATAAGCTGGAGTTGTGTGGTGCCATCTGTAGTGAAGATGTGAGCAGTCATAGCCCTTGTTGTGTGACAAACTCCAGCCTTCGGTGTCCCAAGGACTACAAATGGCCAGTGAATGCTAGACACACTGCCCTCCCTGCCCAGAGAAGGATGCAGGGTGACGTAAACACATCTATAAACAGTTCTTCATGTACAGCAGAGGTGATACAGAACAGGCTCCCACCAAGAACATCACATTTCCCCTGTAAAGGCTTCAAGATGCTTATGATTCTTCAAAATTCCCTCCCCACTCATTGCTTGTGCTTAACACTCATTGTTTGGAAGACCTGAGAAAGTAGGTCTGGCAAGAGACTACCTGTATCCTTGGATCCTGTATACATATTTGACTTTCCTGAACCTCTCAAGCAGAGATTTAAACTAAACCTCAATGCTGTGATGGACATCTGCAGCCAGCGCTGAGACAGATTTGTCCCCAGATGTCAAATATCAGCTCTAACAACTCTCAAGTTGTTCAACTGCAAGAGAGGGCAGCTGGCTTTTCAGCACACTGACAGCCTGTCAGTCAACTGCAGATGTTAGTGGATCTTGAATTATGAAGGCAATTGACTTATTCTCTAGGGGAATGAGAGTTCCCCACAGAACAACATGGGCTACCGCAGCCCCAAACCAGACCGTGACTACACATTCTCAGTTTACTAGGAAGAATTTCCCACAGTTGTATTTCTATGATCTATGTCTTTTGCCCGGACCCTGACATGTAATCAAGGAGTTCAGGACTTGTTTTCTCCCCTTTTTCCTCAGTTCTTTTCCTCCCACTCTTCTGCCCCAATCCATCCCAAGAGAACTCATTACTTCTCTGATAGGAGTGAAAAAAAAGTCTGCAAAATCCCTTCATATTTTCCTGATCCAAAATATTAAATTACAGCTATTCCTGCATAGGTGTTTTTTTGAGCCAGTTCCATCATCATTTATGCTGCTGTCAAGGCTAGCACGACAATAGCCAGCATCAGACTGAGTACCCTGCTTCAACTGCTGTGCAGTTTTTACATTAAAAATCTCTTGGCTTTTGAATTTTCTTAATCATAGAAAGATTTGGTTTGGAAAGCACCAAGACCATCTAGTTCCAAGCCCCACCCTGCCATGGTCAGGGAAAGCTTCCTCTAGACTGGATTGCTCAGAGTCCCATGCAGCCTGACCTTGAACACTTACAGGGATCCACAACTGCTATGGACAACTTGTGCCAGTGACTCACTGGCCTCACAGATATTTACATCTATCTCTTTCTTACTTCTTCCTTATATCTAATCTAAACCTACACTCTTTCAACTTAAGGCCATTACCCTTCTGCTATTATGACATGCCCTTGTAAAAAGACCCTTCCCAGCTTTCTTGTAGGCCCCCTTTAGATACTGGAAGGTTCTATAAAAGGTCCCCTCAGAGCCTTCTCTTCTCCAGGTTGTACAATCCCAACTCTCTCATCTTGTCCTCATAAGAGAGGTTCTCCAGCCCTCTGATAATCTTTGTAGTCCTCCTCTGGACTTGCTCCAGCAAGTCCATGTCCTTCTTATATTGGGCACTCCAGAGTTGGACACAGTCCTCCAGGTGGGGTCTTAATACAGAGAGAGAATATAGGAGAATCACCTCCCTTGACCTGCTTGTCATGCTCCTTTTGATACAGCGTAGGTTACAGCTGGCTTTCTGAGCATCTCATCCATCAACATCCCAAGTCCTTCTCAAGGTTATGTTGAATCCATTCTTTGCTTGGCCTGTATTTGTGCTTAGGATTGTACCAGGCCAGGTGTAGGACCTTGCACATGGCCTTCTTGAGGTTCATGAGTTTTGCACAGGCCCACCTCTTGAGTTCCCTCTAGATGGTATCCCTTTCCTTCAGTTTGCCAAACACACCACAAAGCCTGGTGTCAGTAATTTTAGTTTGTAGCCCTCTTCACCAGCTTGGCAAGTCTATTGCTGAATATGTTATTGTCCTTTCTGACAGATGGACCCCATCAGTCCCAGTAGATCCTATTTCTTGGAGTCCCATGGTCTAACACTAGCCTAACCTCTGGCTTTGTTACCAGTCCTGTAACAACCTGTTGACTTGCCAAATTTGACTGGCCTTTTCAAACCCCTTAATCATAGAGAAAAAAAGTGAGTATTTCAGTCTGTACACACTGGTTGCACATTCCTCATACCTCCATAATTCAGATTACTGATGTATGCAATAAACGAAAATAATAACTGCATTCTGAGTTCTGGAAAGAAAAAAAAATGTTCTGCAATTTTTGAGGAGGTGCAATGGTATTCTGAGGTGTTAGATGAATACAGTTTTGTTTTTTTCTTTCCCCAGAGAGAAAAATCTTGTTTGCAGTCCACAGATATAATGCCTCAATTTATAGCAACTCCTCAGAAATCACAAAGGATACTTTGATGCACTTGCTAGATTAGAGAAAGTTTGGGGGAAGGATTTGGAAGTGTTCATGGGTTAATGCAGAGCTATTACCTACTCTTGAGGTCATCTGGAGCTGGGAGTTTAAAATGCAGAATAAGAAACAGACATATATTTTCAGTATTTGAGTATTCCTAAACTAATGCATGAAACATGGTACTGCTCTTGTGATACTAAAAAAACTCAGTATAATTGGTTTTTACTGTTTACATTTTCTCTTCTCTCTGGAGTTTCTGCCAAGAGGAGTGGAACTGACAGCCCTCACAGGGTAATAATTTGGGTTTAGGAGGAACATGGCTGGTTTTCTGAAAAGTTTGTGTTTGCAAAGGTGTGTCATAATCTGAACAAAGGAGAAGGGAATTGTACTTTCTTTCACATCTCCATCTTTTGCTGGTGATTCAAACTGTTCTAAGGTTTTTGAGCTGCCAAGTTGTTTTAGTAAAAATCTGTCATGCTGAAAAGTCTTAAAGCTAGGCTTTAAATGATTGAGTTAAGAAAGAATACACAGCTTTTTCTTCCTAACAGTGTATCTGAGTATCACTGCCTCAGGGTTGAAGAAGTGTAATTCCTGAGGCATTCATATTTCATGGTAAGTTCCCATTGCCATGAGCTTTGTGATTCTACTCAGAAACAATTCCATTTATTTACAATTGGCTACGCTACTCTTCAGGAAGATGAGAAGAAAATCAGTTTGCAGGCAAATGCATTAACAGCAGTGATATAAACTTTAAAAAAAAACTTTATAATAATATGCACTCTTTTATAGTGAACATTAATTCATTGATATATTATTTTAGTATTTTTATATTAAAAGGGTATTTGGAAAACATTTGTACTAAAAAGATTTATGTTGGGAAAGAAAAACCTTTAAGTCTAGAAATGTGTGTCATCATTATATTAACTGATAGGAAATTAACATATTGCTTGGCTTCATGATATCAATCTTTTCAATGCCAATTTGCAATTAGATAATTGATGGCATACAAGCAACTTTATGAAGGTGTTAATGATGCACAGCAGGCCAAATAAGCTACTCACATATGTCAGGAAACAGTTCTAATAACTTCCTTATACACATATTTGCTCCCTATGAATAATCCTTTCAGATGTTTTCTACAAGGAAAGGGGAAGTGGATACATGTTGGTATGAAAACAGTGCTTCCACCCCTACTCACAAGGACTTATGGTTATGATCCAAAATCATAACTTTGTGTCTTGGGCTTTATGCTTGACTTCTGCTGCATTCATCCTGGTGCCGCATAGAGTCATGTGCCTAATCATTATCATTCTGCCTTTGGAAGAAGTATTAACATCTCTCATGACATTCATAAAAACTGCACTTAGTAACCCACGTTGCTTCAACAAATTTTAGAGATCTGTACTGATTCAGGGCTGAGATTATTGAACACTCAGTGCAATATGGTATTACTGCATATAAAAGTAGATTTATATGCTTGTCAATTAGCTCCAATCTATTTTCTTAAGTTAGACAAAATAAATAATTTAGAAATTTCTGTGGTCTATGAGGCTCAAAGATTTCCCTTACAGTTTTGCTTCTCTTTGAATGAATGGGAAGCACTCAAGTACTGTGTACGTAGACTTTGTTATTATAACTTGAGTGTATTACATATTTATATAGAATATGATTGTTTGCAGAATTAACAGGCCCTGTCTGACTTTTATCTACAAAGATGAAAGCTTGCATGTAAAGTGGTCACTGTAGAAAAAGGCTTCTGGAGGTAAGCACAAAATCCTAATTTGGGACTACTAAATTTGAATTACATTATATCATAAACACCTAAAACCTGGTACCGTATTCACTAAATCTGGTACCCTAATGAGATCATTCTTCCTTTTAAAATATGTAGACTCACCATGCAGGTAGGGAATAAAGATTAATGTTTTTTGGAAGAAATGGTGCTTGACATGCAAAAGAAAAGAAACACCTTTCTCATGCAGAGACAGATTCACTAGGATACTCACCTGAGGCTCAGTAAACCCCATTCCACAGCTGTGCAGGTCAGGTGGTGGAAAACCACCATCAAAGAACATAGTATGCAACAGTTTGAATTATCACTGTTTCAAGGTGTATGTCACTTTAGTCTTTTGATTATATGCTGTCTTGCGAAGGAGGAATTTGGCAGAGTGCTATTCCTTCCTTATACTTGACTTCTTTCCAATCTCTTTTTACCTGTAATCTCCTGTCTGTGGCCTAAAATACTATCCAGCATCTGTAGAGGAGCTTTGAATGTAAAGAAAAAGAGAATATAACAAATTAATAAGAGGAATGATACCAAAGGAAATGTTACTGTAGTCTTGACTGCTCTTGTACTTTTCTGCTTAGCTTCTGACCTTACTCACTGTCAGGTAATAGTCAGGAAATGAGATGGATCTTTGCTCTGCCCCAGAACCAACATACTTTTGGTCTTACACTAAATTTCTAAATATTAGAGTCAAACCTAGATTTATATATAACTTCATATTTAGAACAAAAAAAATAGTTGGATGAATTTCCTTAAAATATGCAATTTGTTCAAAATTAGTATGTTGCAGTGACCTGCAGATCAGAATCATAGAATCATGATGGTTGGAAGGGAGCTCTGGCAATCATCTAATCAAACTCCCTTGATTAGAGTAGAGTCAGCTAGATCAGGTTGACCAGGACCATGAATAGTCACTTTTTCAATATTTCCAAGAATGGAGACTCTACAGACTCTCCGGGTAACTTGTTTCAGATGTTTGACTATCCTCACAGTAACTGTTAATGTTTCTATTTAAATAGAATATCCTGTATTTAGGTTTTTACCTATTGCTTCTTTTCTTTCTCAGGACACCACAGAGGAAAGACTGTCTCTATCTTCTTTACTCATTATTTTTTAGGGATTGGTCAGGAAAGGCAGTTATTCCACCCTACACTGTACTGGTGTAGCCCAAACCTTAGTACTCTGTGCAGTTTCAAGTGCTTCATTATTAAAAACATATAAAACAATGAGAATATGTCCAGAGGAAGGAGACCAAGATGGTGAAAGGTCTTGAGACCAAGACTTATGGGGTGTGGTTGAAGTCACTTGTGTTACTCAGCCTGGAAAAGAGAAGGCTGAGGTGTGACCTCATCACAACCTACAACTTCTTCAAGGGTGTCAGCAGAGGGTGAGGTGCTCACTGGTGATCAGCAACAGGGCATGAGTAAATGGAATTAATTTGCATCAGGGAAAGTTCAGATTGGACATCAAGGAAAGGTTCTTCATAGAGCAAATGTTCAGTTACCAAAATATTTCTTCAGCCTGCTGAGGTTCCTCTGGATGGTAACACATCTATATGGTGTTTCACCCACTCCTCCTAGTTTTGTGTCATTTGCTGAACATGCATTCTGCCCCGTCATCCAGTTCAGTAGTGAAGGTGTTGAACAGTATTAGACCCATCCCATTAGACCTGTGGGATACTATACTAATGAGTGACTCCACTGGGCTGAACTCCAACAGGGCTGAAGGTGTGTACTGAACAAAAATACTTGAACCTGGCAATTCAGCCAGTTTCCAGTCCACCTCTATGTCCATTACCTACTTCCTGTTTGTCTGTGAATGCTTCATTGAAAACAACATTAAAAAGCTTTCAAAATTCAAGATAAACAACATTTACTGCTCTTCCTTTGTTCACTGAGCTGGTAATTTCATTGTATGAAGATATCTGTCTAAGCATGATTTTCCTTTCATAAATCCATAGTCAGTACTCCCAATAATCTCCCCGTTCTTCACTTATTTGCAAGCGGCTTTGAAGAGGATTTGCTCCATAACCTTCCCAGAGGTTATTGTCAGGCTCACTGTCCTGTAGTGTCCTAAATCTAAATATTTGCACAAAATACAATCATTTAAGTTGGAACAAAAACATTCTGGCATTTCCTGCTCTCCCAGAGTAGACAGTCATAAAGAGAAGATAAATGCAAAGAACATTTGAGAAAGAAGACACAAAACTGACAAATATGAGTTAAATACGGTAAATTGCCCTCATGATTCTAAAACTTTTGGAAGAGGAAGGGTGTCTCATTGTTTGAGTTGTTAAATATCAACACTTTCTCAGGAGAAAAAGGCTTTGGTTTAAGTCTCATTAGTATTTTGACAGAAAGAATGGTATGGAGCTCTGTGGCTATACAATTGGAGTTTGGTCTGCAGAAGCAGACCATAACACCTCTCCAGATTCAAACAGAAGCTTGGGTGAGATCTGTTTTGGACTAAAATGTACCTAAGTAAGTTGAAGCATGTACTTTAGCTGACTGGGTTTTTAGTGAGGTGCAGCTTGAATAAATATTAGAGATTGACTTAGCATTCTTGGTATTTTCCCAAATTCTTGTCTTAGCTGTGAGGGCTGAAATTAGAGATTAGAGGTTCATTTACAAAACCAAAGCTTTTGACTTTCCTACTTCACTGTACAGTAGAAAATCAGTATTCTGATACAATTGGGGCTTTTTTCCCCTCTCAGACACAGAAGTCATTGTTTAATGATTTTTTTTTTTTTCCAGAAAGAGTAGAACTGCCTAATGTCTGGCTTGTTACCTAATGGAGTTTCTGTATTTGAGATAGGAATGTTCATATAATCAATGTTCATTATCTGTGTGTAGTCTCTGGTGTTTAATAGCAAAGCTCAGCAACAGAAGCTTCTTTAAATCCAGTCTGTCATTCACATTTTCTCTCTTGTGTCATACCACCTTACATATTCTTTTTCTCCTGTTTCATTAACAGCATACATGTGAATTCATATTGTCCATATTGGCCCCTAGAAAGATGCTTTAAAATTAATTATATATTTTAGCTTGATAATTTTGTGAATTTCAAAATGTGTATATTGATACTTAAGCTTTTGTTCATATAACATTATAACTGCACAAGCACTCAACTTCTCTTAAATCTTTTAACATCAAATTAGTCTTAGATGTGTTCAAATATGAGTGTAGGACTGTCATTTGCTTACTTATTCTTCAAGTAAATATATTAGAAAAGAAAATTCTATTTCATATCCTCTTGAATTAAATATAGCAAGCCATACTTCAAGTAAAAGGTAAATGATGGGACTAATGGATGGGACTAAGTAAAAGGTAAATGATGGGATTTATACTAACAAATCCATACTAATAAATCTGAGTCTGTTCCTTTTAATGCTCTTGAATACTTTCTCCAAACAAGGTAAAGGTTTGGAAAGCAATGCTGTGATGTCTTAAAGAAACGAAATAGGAAGATACTAAATGAAATTTTTCAATTACTAATTATCCAGATAGTTCCAGCTGGAGAAATGGCAGTCACCTGCCAGGTAGACAAAATACAAGAGTTATCACAAGAAAGGATTTGATTTAACGCTGAGAAAAAACATGTAATGTGAACACATGATGAAGGTTGGCTGGAGGAAGGGATACTAAGATTTTTTTTTTTAGATACATCTTTAAATCAGAATTTGCCAGTTTCAACAAATTCTGGATACTCTTGTGTTTGCATAGTAAAAACTCTTCAGTGTGGTAATTGTATGTGTTTATAATCAGCAAGTTGTTATTTGGTATGAGCATCATACGGTTATACTGAAAGAGCTATTTTGTGGGAAAGAGAGCATATTTCACTTTACTGCAATACACCACTATCAAGAAAACTCACAATGCAGCTTTGTGCAGCAGTAACATGTACAAAACAGTGGGATCTTACAGTCTGTCAAATTACTGTTAATTACAGAATGTTGTTAAAGGAAAACATACTATGCAGAGCAGAATAAGCATAAC
Organism: Sakesphorus luctuosus; assembly: GCA_013396695.1. NCBI lineage: Eukaryota > Metazoa > Chordata > Aves > Passeriformes > Thamnophilidae > Sakesphorus > Sakesphorus luctuosus. Next base: position 52,584 of record VWZD01000209.1, read on the forward strand.
AAAGGGACATTTATAGGCCAATACAGCTGTCATTGAAATAAACAGGAATTTTGCTGTTAACTTCAGTACGAGTAGAATCAGTTTTTGAATTTAACTGTGAACATAAAATGGCAAGTCTTTTGCAAGCCATCTCTCTGTCTGTCAACTGAAATATTGTGATTCCATATTAAAGCATAGAAATTTTCTAGACATTTGCTTGTGATGAATGCATGCCTTTTATTGAATGTATGCATATATTCTAGACAGTCTTTTCTGGCCACCTAAAGACATTGTTCTCCAAACTTATGGCTGCTAGTTCCCAAACCGGTCCTGTCATAGTCCATAATAATAGAACACCTAGCCGCTCATGATCATTGGTGAGTATACTACTTGATGTGAAAATACTGTTCTCAGAAAAGCAGTGTGCAGCACCTGCTCACTTATACAGAGATTTCACATATAGAGCAGATTTAGGAATTCAAATAGTAAAAAAAAAAATACATAAGCACCTCATTGCAGCATTTTTATAGTATCACAAAAAAAATCGAGTTAATTTATACCTGAAAACTCGATTCCATTCTTAGCTATCAGCCAGCAATTTCTCCCTCAAGTTGTTTACTCTCCAGCTGAAACTGTTCTGCGTGTTGCATTCTTTTCAACAAAAGCAAGCTTCAAAGAACGACTCCTTGCTTTTGTCACAATAGTTATTTAGGCTCATGTTTTATTGACTGTATTATATAATGCAAATGGAATATCGATAGTTACCATTCAAGACATCATAACTGTCCTTGAAGTTTCAAAAAGGAAATTAAGACGTGTTTTCTCTTTTATTTACCTACTAACTTATTCAATGACTTTATATGCTGACCTTCATCATAGTGAAGGCTGCCAACAAAATATTCTTAATCATCTTTTGGAATAGATATCCCAGAAGATTAAGGAGGGGCCCTGGAATGCCGATTATTCTTCCTTTGTTTCTGTCTTCTCTCACAAAAGTAACTCAATAGCTGTAAATTTATGCCATAAGGTTTTACAAACGACACATACTTTAGAAGCTTTTCATAATCCTGCAGTAATTATTTATATTTTTCCTTTCTTCTTCTGTAGCATGAATTATAATATAAACCATCTCATGGTTCTGTGATTCATTGGCAGTTTTAAAACAGTATATATAACACCATTTCTGATAGTCTTCATTTCAGTGTATTTTGATTTCTATAGGGACCCCACATTACATATTAATGGGAAAAGTAACTCCTTAAATATATGTGATAAAAATTTTACCTTCTTTGAGATATTTTCTAAATAGAACTGATTATCAATGAGTAAGATTGATTACAGTCAATTAATTTTAATCATGTCTTTAATTAATAGAAAATAAGTTTAAAAGGAATTTTTTCACTAATAGAATTTTGTTCAAATTGTACCTTAAGGAGATAACCTAAACCTGTTGCCAAGATCATGATTATATAAATAAGTATTAATGTAAGCTACAAAATCTTCCTGAGTAACTTGCTTCTTTGGATCATAATGAAATGAAAAGACAAACGTTCTCTGTCTTTTTACTGGAGAGCACAACTGCCTCTGTAACTCTTACATCAGATTTAAAAGAATCATTTTCATGACAGAGAATATGCCCAAAAGAATTCTTCCTCTT
>VWZD01000209.1:56494-82062 GCA_013396695.1 Sakesphorus luctuosus
AGTTTCAAGAAAGATCAAAACACTGCTGTCCCAAAATTTATTTGGGATTACCAGAAGATGACTGTGGTCTGTGTAGCTAATACTGCAATCAACCAGATGAGTTCTCTATTGACTCCCTCAAACGCAAGGAGACACAGCAGAGAGACCTAGACTAATTAGAGGGCTGGACAGTCACCAACCATGTGAAGTTCAACATAGGAAAGTATCAGATTCTGCACCTGGGATGGGGTAATCTTGTTTGTACAGATTGGAGAATAAGGTGCTGCAAAGCAGTGCCACAGAAGAGGAGACTGAGGAGAGACCTCATTGCAGTTACAATTTCCTTGTGAGAGGTAGGATGGTTGGGCACTGTTAACAGGCTCCCCAGGGAAGTGGTCACAGCCCCTATCCTGCCAGGATTCAAGAACCATTTGCATGATACTCTCAGCTACATGGTGTGACTCTTGGGTATGGTCCTGTGCAGGGCTAAGGGTTGGACTTGGTGATCATTGTATGTCTCTTCCAAACTGGCATATTCTGTGATTCTGTGATCAGTAGTTCCTTAGATGAAATGATAAGTCCACCTTTGAAGGATATGGGCTCGTGAAACTCCTTTCTTACTCATCCCTCCTTCCTGAATTACAGGTGAATTCAAAGATCATAAGTGTTTGCACAGGTGGATAATTATGCTTCTTTGACTGTCTAATTGCTTATATCATGAGTTCAGTATGAATCTTTTGAGTATGGGGATGACCACATGGCTCAACCTTTCAAAAGACCTATTAAGAGGAAGATGACCATCAGCTGGTTTGAATGGTAACCAGGCGATTACAAAAAAACGTTTTTAAAAAATAAATCAGTCCATAAAGGAAGCAAAAAGAAGCAAAGAAATGGAAAAAGTGAGACCTCAGAGTAAAACTGGCAGCAGTCAACTCCTGTTTTGTCACTGTTGGCAGTCACTCTATAAGCATTGCAGCATGTACCAAGGTCTGATGGTACAACTCCCTCTGTGGGGTACTGAGAGCAGCCTGCATGCAGTTAGGGGAGCGAGTGTGAGGGGCAAGTAAGGAGCCACATCTCAGTGTGCGTGTTCAAACTTGTGGAGTTCTCCATTGCTGATGAGCAAGTGGTAGGAAACAGCAGGGAAACACACAGAGCTAGATCACCCCCATCTGTCACAGGAGGGGTGTGTGCTCAAGGAATCTCTACTGTTTCCCAGCAAACAGGGTGTGCTGATGGCTCAAATCTAACTTCATGAATATCACAGAATTATAGAATGGCTTGGATTGGAATGGTCATTAAAGACCATCTAGCTTCAATTGCACTGCTGTGGGCAGGGACACTTCCCACTAGACCAGGTTCCTCAGAGCCCCATCCAACCTAGCCTTGGGGAATCCACAACTTCTCTGAGTAAGCTGTTCTAGTGCATTACCACCCCCACAGGAAATGACTGTGTGGGAGATTAGAACTGTTTGGGTTTCGACATGGAAATATGCATGGAAATTTGTAGATAAATTAACATTTTATATGTCTAAATATCACTATCTATTGAATTATTTATACTCCTGAATGTATAGTTCAGTGATTGCCATTAAATTATGTGTTGCTAATAAATCAACAAACCACTTCTGTTCTGATTTGTTTCAAACTATGTGAACCGAGCAAGGTTGTTGTTTTTTTTTTTTTTTTTCTGATATAATGACAAGCTGTTAACATTTTAACCAGCAAATGTGGTCATTGCAGTCAATAGCTAGGTACTCTATTGCACATTCTGACAGCTAAAGCAATAACTATTTAATGAAGTTATTTTTATATGTACAATTTTTTCTAAGTTTTCCTCAACAGACATTCAATAACCAAAAGACAGATTTATGGTACTAGACCTGAAATTTAGGCCTGTATTCCCAAGAGTTATAGCTTAACACCTAGCAAATCTCAATATAACTCTAACATTGACAGAAAGAAACACTATCAGCCCAGTGTATTATCAAGAGATAGAGAAATTGATATGAAAAGCTAAGTAATTGCCATCATTAAGTCTTCAATATCTGAAGGAAAAAAAGAGATCTAGAACACTTAAATGTTTTTGGGTTTTTTCATCTGTGAACCCTCCAGCTACAACCAAAACAATAAATTTTCTTTTATTCACTTTTCCTTTTGAAATTTTAGCAGTAGAAGATTTTGAGGAAAAAATGGAACTGGTGACTCACTTCTCCGTGACACTATCCATTAGCATCTTCTTGTTTTAACACTTTTAGAATGATTGGAACAGAGTGCAATAAAGAGAAACAATTATCACATCAGAATACTCAGTTCTGTCTTTACACCTTCACCTCAGTTATTAAAAAGTTAATTATAATTTAATCTCCTTTCCTTAAAACTCATAACTCTTGCAGGAAGTGCCTTATTAGTGTTGTTATTAGACTTTACAGGTTTGTTTTCTGCAGAAGACTGCAGAAGTACAGAACATCTGAGAATCCAATAGAAGTTTATTACATTAATAGTTTTACAGCATATATAGCTTGCTACAAGAAACAAGAAATTGCTATGGAAAAAGTATAGGAACCTGTACAGAGCCTGGCAGAGATAAGTTCAGATGATGACAGCAGGTGACTTTGAGATGTATCCTCTTGCTTCTCCCTGACATCTTTGGCTCTCCTTGTGTAATGACTTACTCCAAGGGTTTTTCAAATGAGCAAAATAAAATTTCCCTACCTTACGTGCAAGTTGACAAATAGGGAAGTTTTTAATTTGTTCATAAAAGAAAAAAAAGTTGCTATATACTATATACAATAAGAACAGGCTTGATACTTACTATATATAAAAATTTTAAAGAAATCTGATTCAGTATTTGAAAACCATTTTTCTACTTGATAACAAAATACATTTCACTCTCTGCAGTTCTGTTTGGACCTAAATGAAATTAGAACACATGCCCTCCAGTGCAGCAAATCTTCTCAGTATGTTTCAATTGCAGTTCTCTTCATCATGTTTGGTTACATTTTTCTTCAGCAAAATAGTTTTACAAATACTGATATCAATATAACTCAGAGTAAAGTGTGGCAACTAAATCTTCAGTTTTATCATAGTACTATGGATAAGAAGTGAAAAATTATGAAGATAGTAAGTGTCTTGATATCTATTGTGTTTAAGTCAGACATGTCTTGCTGGAAAGACGTCTAAAATTTAAAGCATGATTGAGGTCATCAGTTTCATTTTTTGAATGAAATAGCTGTCAGGAAAACAAGAAGTGGATTCATTCAATAGGAGACAAGTAAATAATTCTTTTATTCTGGACTAAAAGGTTTGTCAGGAAGCAGCTGTGATATACCGGGCAGTTGAAATTAATAAAATCATAGAGTATTAAAAATCCATATAGATGAATGATTAATTTACAGGATTTCTTCTCAGAAATGTGTTTTCTGCTTATTTAAAAAAATCATGAAACTACATTCAAGAGAAGCTCCTGTTTTTTTCTAACCCAGCTCCTGGCATATCATTATAACATCACTAATATTAAAGAGTAGCAATCGATTGTAGATCTAAGAGTTCTCAAGTGATAGGTAGGGATAGACGGAAAGGTTAAGTCTAAGGAAGTTGTCTCAATGGAAGCAAAAATGGGATAGGAAGACAGAACTGATTTGTTTTAAAATATGAGATTTACTATTAGTTCTGATCTCCTTTGGAAGTTAACATAAAAACATTGTGGGTTTTGGTTCATGAAACTAAATGTTCCCTTGTTCTCCAATTCAACAAAGTGCTGAGCTTGTGAAATCATCTGTCTGTGGGCATCCTTCCATGACTTAGCATGCATTTAAGTCTAATAAGAGTTAAGCCACACTGAGCATATGTTCAGACTGTGGAATGAGAGGCTGGAAAGCAGTGCCATGGAAAGGGCCCTGGGGGTGCTGGTTGATGGCAAGTTGAATATGAGTCAGCAGTGCCCTGGCAGCCAGGAGGGCCAGCCGTGTCCTGAGGGCATCAGGAAAAGCATCGCCAGCCAGTCAAGGGAGGGGATTATCCCACTCTGCTCTGCCCTGGGGCAGCCTCACTTTGAATATTGTGTGCAGTTTTGGGCACTGCAATATAAGAAAGATATTAATTTATTAAAAAGGATCTAAAGAAGGTCAAGACAGATGGTGAAGGGCCTTGAGGGCAAATCATATGATGAGTGGCTGAGTTCACTTGGTCTGTTCAGCCCTCAGGAAACTGAGGGGAGACCTCATCGCAGTCTGGAGTCTTCCTTGTGAGGAAGAGAGGGGGCATGCACTGATCACTTCTCTGTGGTGACCAGTGACAGGACTCAAGGAAATGACCTGAAGTTGTGTCAGAGGAGGTTATTATAAGTTGGATATTAGGGGTTCTTTCCTGAGAGAGTGGTTGGGCACTGGAACAGGCTTCCCAGGGAAGTGATCACTACACCAAGCCTGCCAGAGTTCAATAAGCATTTAGATGATACTTTCAGGCATATGGTGTGACTCTTGGGATGATTCTGTTTAGGGCTACAGGCTGGACTTGATGATGCTTGTGGGTCCCTTCCAACTTCTGTGATTCTGTGAAAATGAAAAGGCTTTTACTGTGTAAGGACAAGTTTTACAATGCATAAAAATATGAAAAGTCAGCATGGATTCACGTAAAGAAAATCATGCATAACCAGGCTGATTGCCTTTTACTATGGGATAACCAGCCGGATAGATGAAGGAAGAGCAGTGGATGCTGTATACCTGGACCTCAGCAATGCTTTTGACACTGTCTCCCATGATACCCTCATAGGTTAACTCAGGAAGCGTGGGCTGGAGTAGTGGACAGTGAGGTGCATTGAGAATAGGCTGAATGGCCATCTCTCAGAGGGTTGTGATCAGTGACAGTCTAGTTGTTGAACTGTCATTAGTGGTATCCCCCAGGGATTAATCCTGAGCCCAGTATTGTTTAACATGTTCATCCATGACTTGGATGAAGGGACGGGTGCCTCCTCAGCAAGTTCTCTAATGACACAAAGCTGGGAGGACTGGTCGATACTCCAGAGTGCTGTGCAACCCTGCAGAAGGACCTCGACAGGTTGGAAATGGGCAAAGAACTGCCTGAAATTAAACAGAGACAAATACAGGGTCCTGCACCTGGAGAGGAATAACCCCATGCACTAGGACAAGCTGTGAGCTGACCTGCTGGAAAGAAGCTCTGAGGAGAAGGGCCTGGGAGTCCTGTTGGAAAACAAGCTGTCCATGAGCCGATAGTGTGTCATTGTGGCCAAGAAGGTCAATGGTATCCTGGGCTGCATTAGGACAAGCATTGTCAGCAGGGCAAGGGAGGTGATCCTGCCCTTCTATTCTGTCCTGGTGAGGCCTCATCTGGCAGACTGTGTCCAGTTCTGGGATCCTCAGTGCAAGACAGATGTTTAGCTCCTGGAGTAGGTCCACTAGAGGATGAAAAAGATGGTTAAGGTGTTGGGGTATCTCTTATGGAAAAAGGCTGAGGGAGCCAGACCTCTTTAGCCTGGAGGAGAGGTTATGGAGATAACACCCAGTTGTCCCTTCCACACTTAATCATTCTATGATTCTGTGAAAAGGAAAAATACTCATGTATTCATTTAAAAGCAGATTATGTCTTATTTATTTAGTAAAAGTTAGATAAACACAGTTCTCTCAGCCTTTCCTCATGTGGCAGGCTGCCCAGTCCTTTGCTTTTCTTTGTGGTCCTTCTTTAGACCTTCAGCAACCTGTGTTATGTTCCGATTAATGAGAGATGCCTCTGCTTGAATTAAGGTGCAAACAAGATCACATGACCAAGTCAATAATACAGATTTTATTTAACAGTAAATGTGAGGCAGAGAAATAGAAATAAACAAGAAAGGGACAAGGGGGAGGCAGAGAGAGAGAGAGAGCAAGCAGAAAATAGCCACCACCCATGAATCTAGCAACATCCCATTGATCCTTCTTCACCCTGGGCTTCCCTATGCTGGGGGTCTCAGAGTCTTCTCAGGGTACCACCTTTTTACAGTCCAAGTTCCAGGCATCCACAGGATGGTTGCAGATGTTCTCATAACTTGCGTTGGCATGCATATGAGTAGTTGCTTCCTTTCCCATAGTTTGACGCTGTGGGAATTTTTGTCTTGATGCATTAGCCGGGATGTGTTAACCAGACCTTACCTCCATCAGGCTTATAAGTAGTGCCTTGTTGCATATTCCTCCTTTCTGTGCTTATCTCTAGTTCCCTCTCTGGTGGCTGATCTTATGACAAGTTGATTCCATGGCCATGACAGAGCTTTGAGAGAGGCAACTGTATTTTTTAAGTTCTTACAGCCTGTCCGCATTTTCTTTGTATGGGAGGACCAAAACCAAACACAGCATTCCAGGTGTCCTGACAAGTACTTAGACAAATGGGATAATGGCTTCTTTATCTCTGCTTCTGATGCCTTTGTTGAGGCAGCCCATCATCCCATTGGATTTCTTTACTGCAGCAGCACACTGTTCACTCATAATGAACTTGTTGTTCACCAGGACACTCAAGTCCCTTTCCATAGAGCTGCTCCCCAGCTGGGTAGATCCTAACCTGTGCTGCACTCCTGCAAGACCTTACACTTCTCTTTGTTGAACTTCATAAGATTCTTGTTATGCCACTCTTCCAGCCTATCCAAATCTCCCTGCAGGCTGGCTCTTTCCAGTGTGTTACTTTCTTCACTCAATTTGGTGTCATTGACAGGCTTCATTAGGATACATTTGATTCCACCCTCCACATCAGTTATGAAGATATTAAACTGTGTTGGACCCAATATCAATCTCTGGGATCCCATTTGTGACAGATTACCTTTTAGAAAAGGAGATATTTACCAGTCCCCTCCAGGTATGTCTGGTCAGTCAGTTCCCTGTCCACTCCAAAGATCATTGGTCTAGACTGCAATGCATCCATTCCTGTAGAAGGAGGCTATGGGAAAAGGCTTGGAGAAATACAGGTAGGCAATATCCAACATCAACTGAGCAGGTTACTTTGTCACAGAGATGTTTTGATTTTTCAATCACAATTCGCCCTTGGGGAATATTCTTGGCTTTTCCTAATCTCATGCATCATCTGACTTGTGATAGCCTCCAGGAAGATTTGTTCTGTAACTTTCCCAGGAACAGAAGTAAGACTCATGGGCTCATAATGTCTTGGATCCTCATTTAAGCTCCTCTTGTAAGTGGGGGTGACATTAGCTTTATTCCAGTCTTCTGGGACATCCTCTGGTCCCCACAGTGTCTCAAATATTATGGAGAGCAGCCTCACAAGAGTATCAACCAGCTCTCCTAATACTCCTGGGTAGGCAGTTTTAGGGCCCATTGATTTGTAGGGGTCAGTCTCCTGTGACAGTTCACATACCAACACTTCCTTCACTGATGGTGGTTCTGTGTTTGCAGCAGCACGGGTTTTTGTTCCCAAGGCTGGGGGCCCATCAGTGCTGGTAAAGATGGAGGTGAAGAAAGTGTTAGGAACCTCTGCCTTTTCAGTGGTGTTGTGACTAATTCACCTATTCTGTTTAACAGATAGGTTCTACCAATATTTGATACAATATTTTTCTTACTGTGTATTTTGTTCTCTGTTTATTTTGTCACTGTAGTGGAAGACTCATCACATAAGTCAGTCTACTGAGAGAAATAACTCATTTGTCAGAATTACAATGGTTCGATGGCTAGAGTGAGGACAGAAATCTCTATGAGAATTGCAGGCATTGAAACAATAAAAATCACAATTCTGTAGTGAACCAATTACAGTAAAGACTCTTGAGGTATTACCTGAGCTCAGAAAGTACACACTGAAGAAGTATTTAAAATATTCAGTACAAATATCAATTTCCTTAGGTACACAAAAACAGTTTTCTAAATTTAATCTGATAGTTCACACTCTGTATAGCAACAGTCATTTACTGGAACATATATAGACATAAGGCCAGCCTCTGCTCTCCAGCGTAAAAGAGGAGACTTTTCAAAAAGCTGAAATCCATCTGGCAGAGACTCTGATGGTGAGATACAAGAAAACTGATGGTAAAAATATTAGGAACTCTTATTTAAATCTTTCCAACTTTTGTGAAATTATATCAAAGCAACCTCACTGGTGTTTAATTTTGCAGCTGCACTTTACCATTCTCAAATAAGTGTGTGAGGTTTTTGCCCCACTTTCTACACAACAAACAAATCACACTTTGTCAGACTCTACTGTGTATATTCCTTCAGAAAGAGCCATTTACAGAAATATTGAGAGTGACCTCTTCTTTGTGTGGAGGTCCTGAATCATATAAACCATATATTGCTGAAGTCTGAGAGCAGTGTAATTTCATTCTGCTCCCTACACTGTGAAATATAGAACCATTGGTGTCATGAAATCGAAGAAGTATAAAAATGAAAGTTCTTACTGATAGAAGCATGTGCAGCCTATATTAAATTAAGAGGGATGGAAACAGATCTGTGACTTCTGAAGTACATGAAAAACTACAGCACCACCAAAGACACTGGCAGGTCAGGGGTGTAAATGGAAATAACTACTTTAGGGACAGGTTATTCAGGACCCATATTGAAAACCTATGTGTCACATATTTTCCCAAAATCAATTTATTTCCAGCAACTTGTGAGCTTTAGGGTTTATGAAATATAGCTATAGTCCAACTGTCAGCAAAGAACAAGTTTTCTAAAAGTAGAAAATGTACTGAAGGCTGTGCCCCTTCAAGAAAAACAAAGAAGAAACAAATAAGCAAAATTCAAAACTACTTCCTTACATATGAATCTAATGGCTGCTTTGTGATATTTACCTCCTGCAAGGGAATGGTTATATTTTTATGTATGTGTGTGTGTGTGTGTGTGTGTGTGTGTGTAAGTGTGTAAGTGTGTAAGTGTGTGTGTGTAAGTGTGTATGTGGATGGGAGCATAGGCACTGTAGAACGCGCACACACTTCTCTGGTCATACAGGGTAAAATATTGGTATGATTTAATGAATGGTATTTTATTTATTGCTCACAAGTGATGTTTTTTAGAGAGGAATCTAACACATTTTATAATATTTTGCAGAAGCCTAGAGGTAGCTAATACATTTTGATATTTAACGTTTATTTCAAATTAAATATTAGTAAATTTAGATTTATTTGAAAATAGTTTAAAATTAAAAAGTATTTAAATGAAATTGTTTTCAAGAAGGGAATGTGAAGTGATACAACATTGGCATTGCATATAAATTAGGTTATCGGTATTGTACAATATATAGTGTCATGGTTTAGCCACAGTCATCAACTAAGCACTACCCACTCTCTCACTTACTAACCAAGTGTGATGGGGAAGAGAATCAGAAATGCAAAAGTGAGAAAACTTATAGTTTGTGATAAAGACAGTAGGGAAAGGAAAAGCCACTCAGGCAAGTAAGTCAAAATTCATTTGCCACTTCCCAGGGGCAGGCAGGTGTTCAGCCATCTGCAGGAAAGCAGGGCTCCATCATTTGTAACATGTACTTGGGAAGACAAGTGCCGTCACTTCAAATGTCCACCCTTCCTTCTTCTTGCCCCAGATTTGTATGCTGATCAAGATGCCATATGGTCTTCATTATCCCTTTGGTCAGCTGGGGTCAGTTGTCCCAGCTATGTCCCCTCCCAGCTTCTTGTGAGCCCCCAGTTGCTGCACTGCTGGGGCATTGTGAGGGGCAGAAAAGACCTTGACGCTGTGTAAGCCCTGCTCAGTGATGATGGCACCATCTCAATATTAACAACATTGTTTTCAGCACAAATTCAAAATACATCCCCATACCAGCTACTGTAAAGAAAATTAATTCCACCTCAGTCAAAATGCGCACATAAATGTATGTATAGACATAACCCCTAACAGTTGTGGGAGAAAGTATGGTCGTAGTCATTCTGTTTGTGAATTTTACTAACAATACTAAAGAGAACAGTTTCATTATTTCATTGAAAAGATGCAAAGATATATTAATGATTACAGTAAAGAGGTCTCTTACTATTTCTTAACACCTGCTATGATTCAAAAGACTGAATCAATTGGGGAATATTGGCTATGCTTTGCACAGGTTTTGTTTTACTGCACTGACCAATCTCTCTAAGTAGCATTTTTAAATTCACATGTCAAAATGCAATCTAAAATTGTACCTTAAGACAAAACTCACTGCCCAAATCAGTGCAATTTGTGCCCCCAAAAAACTTGCTGCCCAAATTAGCACATAAATCATGAAAAAAAAATGGGAGTATGCTCATTCTTACTCCCCCAAATCCAGTTAGAATGCTGTCTGACACTTCACCACATACATGTACTCTCTTGCAGGTTTTTTTTGTTTTTTTTTTTTTAATAGGGAAAGATCAAGGGATAGTCTTGCAGCAGCCTGGTAATGCAAAGGTCTCTATAATTAGGACCTTCAGAAAGAAGAAGTTGCCAAACAACCCTTTGCTTTTGATGGTCTCTTAGGGCTGTCTGCAGAAAATGGAAATAGCTTTTAGCTGCAACATTTGGGGCACAGTACAGCAGCTGAATTGAAGGTCTTAAAAATAGCTTATAAAGCCCTCTTTATGCCTGCTCCTTGTCTGTCTTGCTTGCTTCCCTTTAACTGTTCAAAGCATTTATCAGTTAAAGAAGGCAGTCAATAAGAGCAGACATAAAGACTCAGAGGAGGTAGAAGTGTTCCATTTACTGGCAGAGACTGGGATGGATTTACTTACCCTTGAATGGTGCTTCACATCAGGCAAACAAGAGAATCTAAAGATTGTTTCCTTCCAGACTGATATATTCTATATGATCATTATATTGTTAAGCAAAACTGTAAGAAAACCCTATTTACTGTCACTTATAGCATAGTAGATACTCAGTTTCTGTTGTTGCCCAAAGTGGGACAGGATACTGACCACTGGGCCAAGAAATGTCTTGCAGCAACACTATGCTTCTGCAGGTTCAATGAAAGAAGATACATTGCCTGGTTCTGCAGTATATATTCACATTCCTTTCTTAAATAGCCTTCTCCAGCCCTTAATCTTACCTGGATCACATAAAATATGTATTTCTGTAGCTGTTGTTCTTGGGAAGTCCAATTATTTTGTAATGAATATTTGTAGGTATACAACTACGTGCATGCACACACACATATGTGTACTTACATGTGTGTTAATGCTTTTAAAACCTTTTCCTACACATGCACTTTTTTGTAATTTTGACTTGAATATTAATTCATAAATATGATTCATTTAATCTTATCTACTACCAAAATAATGCAAAGAGCATTCCCACCTGCAATTAATTCCAAGGAGTTCACAGCAGTTCACAGCAGTTGCAGAATAAACCAGATCATGATGCTTATGCCTAAAGGCATGTTTTCAGAAAGCTAAGAGTGTTCTCCACTTCTTACATCTACTTAGTAACATTTTGATCTTTATGTAATCAATACAGTTTTCTTTGTCAAGAGTCACTGTTTCTAATATTCTACTGAAGAAAAAGTTATAAAATGCAAATATGTATGTGTAATATTGTTCTGCAGAAATTTTCAACAAAATTAATGAACATACTTCCTTATAAACTAGAGAGAAAAGTAAGAACTATACTGACACTGAGACAGGATAGCTAAAGGTGTATTCCAAATTTAAGTTTTATTAATTTTTTTTTTCATAATTACAAAATTAACGTTTTATCCAATTTAAATGTTTTGAAAACATTTTCTCAATGAAAAAGCTTCTTTCTATCCTGTTAATTTTGCACTCTTATTAAAATAATTTCACGAGAATTTTCTTAACTACATACATTTCTGTAAATAGGAAATAAAAATAACCTCTTTGTCTTGGTTTGAGGAGAAAAAACCAAAAAATGTTTACCCACAAGCTGGGGAGGGGGCCTCCTCCACAATAATCACGCCACTCTTTATCAAATTTAGAAGAGGAACTTTAATACAAGAAGGATAACTGTTCTTAACTGCTATGTATATATATATATATTTATGTAAACAGACCAGAGCAAACCGCTTCCCCAACAAGGGAAAAAAAAAAAACAACCAACCAACCAACCACCCAAACAAAAAGGTTATACTTATGGCAGTATCAGTGTTACAGTCCGGGGCAGCCTGCAGTCAGCAGTGAGGCGCAGTCCGGGCAGGCAAGCAGAAGCCAGCGGCGAGGCGCAGTCCGGCAGCAAGTAGAAACTAACAGCGAGGAGCAGCCCCGGCAGGGAAGCAGGCAGGCCAGCAGAAGCCAGCGGCGAGGCGCAGTCCAGCAGCAAGTAGAAACTAACAGCGAGGAGCAGCCCCGGCAGGGAAGCAGGCAGGCCAGCAGACAGAAGCGAGGAGCCGTCCCCCACGAGCAGGCCAGTGGCAGGCAGAAGCGAGGAGGAGTGAGGCACCGTCCCGGGCAGGAGTCCGGGCAGGCAGCCGAAAACCCCCAGCCAGCAGCCGTCCCGGCCGGAAGGCAACTGACTCCGCACCGCCTCCCAACCCCCCTTCCCCTCAGCCGTGTGTAGTCCCCAAAAAACAAAAGAGACAACCTGCCCCCACCCAAGAAATCAGCAGTTAACGACTCTTTTTTGTTAACTCCTAGCATGGGCAGTTAGTGGCAGGGGAGAGAATTTACATAAGAATCCCAAACTACAACACTCTTGCAAACCAAAATTCTCATCAAATATAAGAAAATGGAATACTGATAGCTTTTAAAGAGCTAAAGATCAGCAAAAGTCAAGACTCACTACTGACCAGTTACGGGAAATACACTTTGTTACATCAGGTTTCACCTTCCTTTGGAAGTGTTAGGAAGCACAAGTAAGAAAGAGTTTTTTATTTAAAAAGATAAGAGAAAATGAAAACATGAAAGTGTGGCATACAGTAATTTGAGGTATCAGTTGTATAAAAAGCCTTTAACAATATGCCATTTAAAAGAATTAGAGCTGTAATAAAGCAAAACTTTCAAATAATTCCCTATTTGAAAGAAAATGCCTGTACCTTTCTATTCTAAGACAAAATATAAAACTTGAGCCCCAAATTTCTATGTAATATTTGCTTTCTTTGTGAAATGCATATTGCTTTTCTCTCACTTTTGTTTGTCTTTGCATTTTGCAATTGCATCTTGGATTTCTACTTATTATTATGGGAAGAAATGAATCACACAGTTATGGTCCAGTTGTTTGCAGCAACAACTGATCATTCTTTTCTAGAAAATAGCACTACTAAGGTTCCTGGCTGTGCAATTTGCATTCAGTTTCTGGCTAGTAGATTTATATGTTTCTTTATGACAAAGAAACTACACGTCCCATAAGGCAGTGGAAAATAAAACAGAAGATAGAGTCTCATATTATGATTAAATTATAGAAAAACAAAAGTCTTGGTTCCATTCAAAGACAGTGTATGCTTGGACTGATGTACTATAATATAGTTATTTCTTCATTATACCCCAAAATCTTATAATTAAAACAAAACAGAACAAATCCCTAAATTGTTTGTTTTGTTTTGTTTTGTTTTTAAACCAGAGAACAGAAAAATCAAATCAGTTCTACTCAGATAATTTTTTTTTTGGCATATGAATTTTGGACTACAGTGGGGTTTGAAATATGCTTAAGAAAGCATTCAGAATTTACAAAGTCTGATCAGGCCGTATTTGAGCCATAACAAGAATCTGAAATATTATATTAGATGTCCCTTAACTCTAGTAACCTTAAAGAGTAAATTAAGAATGAGATAATAACAGTACCAACCCAATGGTTTTTATCCATCATCACTGAAAAGAGCAACAAAATAGCATTTTGTGACTGGCTGATGCAATAGTTGCCACAGATCATAGAGACGACTTTATAAACATCAAAAAAGTCAGAGGATATTAGAGTATCCATTGTCATATAAACACAAAATCATTTATTTTTGATAAATTGCCTAGCCCTTTGCAAAGAATTTGTGGCCACAAATGCATAGAAACATACTTAGGTGTTACTATTTCTTTAGAAATGAAGATTGACCACAACAATATTGTGTTCCCTTCTGATGTTGATGTATTTTCTACAATGACTGCTGCTTACTTATTTCCACAGTTCCACAAGCTCTACATGGGTAAAGATGGTGGGAGCAGTGGTTTTCTTTAGTAATGCAGTAGTTAGTGTCATGATCTGATGGCACAATACCTGCCTAATGTAAGCAAGCTGTCATTTCTTTTGATCCCAAGTTTGTCTTACTAGCTTCAAACACCTCCTTTTGAAATTACTTCTGAGAAATGCAAGAGAATTTTGGTAGCCCGCATCACTTTAATTTATCACTTTTTTCATGTCTTCTAGTCAAAGAGAGAACCTAGTTTAGATACACACTTGAGAACTCCATTGACATTCAGCTATTAAGTAAGTTGATGGTTTTAATTCAGGCTTTAAAGGAAAATCAGTTTTCCACTGACACGGGACACAGTCTTGAGTATATATTTGACTGATCTGATCACAGAGTTGATCCAAAGCCTTGGTATATGTACTTGGTCTTCCTGCAATAAATTTCTTCACAGTAGATAGTATGGGGTTATGCTTTGGATTTGAATTGAAAACAGTGTTGATAACACATGTGTGCTTTCTTTACTGTTGAGCAGTGCTTATAGAGTCAAGGCCCTTTCTGTCTCTCATAGTACCCCTGTAGTTAGGAGCCTTGGAGTATACAAGGAGTTGGGAGGGAACACAGCCATGATAGCTTATACCAGCTAACCAAAGGGATATTCTAGAGCTTATGATGTCATGGTCAGCATATAAAACTGATGTTTATTTATTTAAAACCACAAAGTTTTTTTTCTCACATTTACCTTTCCAGTTCTCCACTCAATCCCACAAAATGGGAAGTGAATGAGTGGCTCCATGATGCTTCTTTGCTGGTCTGGGTTAAAGCACAACAGAATGAAGAACTGTATTGAATCTGGCCAGGATGAGGTTAACTTTCTTCACAGCAGTCTGTATTGTAGTGTGGTTTGAGTTTGTAATTAAAACAGTGTTGACAGCACACCAGTGTTTTGCTGCTAAACAGGACTTGCACAGAGTCCAGGCTTTCTGTGTCTCCCACTCTTGTGTCATAGTGAGTAGGCTACAGGTGGGCAAGAGATCAAGACAGAGCCGAGAAAGCTGACCTGAATTTAACAGAAGAATATTTCATGGCATATATCACTATGCCCAGCAATAAAGGCGGGGGGTACTTTCCAAAATAACTTGCTTTCTGGGTGGCTGGGCATCAGTCTGCTTTTTGGACAGGGTGAATGATTGCCTTTGCATCACTTGTTATTGAGAAATTCTCCCTTCCCCCGCTCACCTCTCCCCATCTTTCCTTACTCATTAAACTGTTTTTGTCTTGGCCCACACATTTTTCTCACTTTTTCACTTCTGATTCCTCTCAGGGTGATGGGGAATAAGAAGCTGAGTGGGTGCCTAATTATTGGCTGGGGTCAACCTACCACAGGAACATAACCTTTCTAGCCATTTCTCATTTTGCATGAATTTCCAGTAAAGTAAATTCTATTTCACAATAGAATTGTGAAATTACATGTTAACATTATCACATTCCAGACAGTAATTAAAGCTTCAAATGGAGAATATCTTACACTGAAATTCTGGTCTAAGATATCAGTAAGAGTTGTAATAGAATACTATAGGGACAAGNAGAACAGAAAAATCAAATCAGTTCTACTCAGATAATTTTTTTTTTTGGCATATGAATTTTGGACTACAGTGGGGTTTGAAATATGCTTAAGAAAGCATTCAGAATTTACAAAGTCTGATCAGGCCGTATTTGAGCCATAACAAGAATCTGAAATATTATATTAGATGTCCCTTAACTCTAGTAACCTTAAAGAGTAAATTAAGAATGAGATAATAACAGTACCAACCCAATGGTTTTTATCCATCATCACTGAAAAGAGCAACAAAATAGCATTTTGTGACTGGCTGATGCAATAGTTGCCACAGATCATAGAGACGACTTTATAAACATCAAAAAAGTCAGAGGATATTAGAGTATCCATTGTCATATAAACACAAAATCATTTATTTTTGATAAATTGCCTAGCCCTTTGCAAAGAATTTGTGGCCACAAATGCATAGAAACATACTTAGGTGTTACTATTTCTTTAGAAATGAAGATTGACCACAACAATATTGTGTTCCCTTCTGATGTTGATGTATTTTCTACAATGACTGCTGCTTACTTATTTCCACAGTTCCACAAGCTCTACATGGGTAAAGATGGTGGGAGCAGTGGTTTTCTTTAGTAATGCAGTAGTTAGTGTCATGATCTGATGGCACAATACCTGCCTAATGTAAGCAAGCTGTCATTTCTTTTGATCCCAAGTTTGTCTTACTAGCTTCAAACACCTCCTTTTGAAATTACTTCTGAGAAATGCAAGAGAATTTTGGTAGCCCGCATCACTTTAATTTATCACTTTTTTCATGTCTTCTAGTCAAAGAGAGAACCTAGTTTAGATACACACTTGAGAACTCCATTGACATTCAGCTATTAAGTAAGTTGATGGTTTTAATTCAGGCTTTAAAGGAAAATCAGTTTTCCACTGACACGGGACACAGTCTTGAGTATATATTTGACTGATCTGATCACAGAGTTGATCCAAAGCCTTGGTATATGTACTTGGTCTTCCTGCAATAAATTTCTTCACAGTAGATAGTATGGGGTTATGCTTTGGATTTGAATTGAAAACAGTGTTGATAACACATGTGTGCTTTCTTTACTGTTGAGCAGTGCTTATAGAGTCAAGGCCCTTTCTGTCTCTCATAGTACCCCTGTAGTTAGGAGCCTTGGAGTATACAAGGAGTTGGGAGGGAACACAGCCATGATAGCTTATACCAGCTAACCAAAGGGATATTCTAGAGCTTATGATGTCATGGTCAGCATATAAAACTGATGTTTATTTATTTAAAACCACAAAGTTTTTTTTCTCACATTTACCTTTCCAGTTCTCCACTCAATCCCACAAAATGGGAAGTGAATGAGTGGCTCCATGATGCTTCTTTGCTGGTCTGGGTTAAAGCACAACAGAATGAAGAACTGTATTGAATCTGGCCAGGATGAGGTTAACTTTCTTCACAGCAGTCTGTATTGTAGTGTGGTTTGAGTTTGTAATTAAAACAGTGTTGACAGCACACCAGTGTTTTGCTGCTAAACAGGACTTGCACAGAGTCCAGGCTTTCTGTGTCTCCCACTCTTGTGTCATAGTGAGTAGGCTACAGGTGGGCAAGAGATCAAGACAGAGCCGAGAAAGCTGACCTGAATTTAACAGAAGAATATTTCATGGCATATATCACTATGCCCAGCAATAAAGGCGGGGGGTACTTTCCAAAATAACTTGCTTTCTGGGTGGCTGGGCATCAGTCTGCTTTTTGGACAGGGTGAATGATTGCCTTTGCATCACTTGTTATTGAGAAATTCTCCCTTCCCCCGCTCACCTCTCCCCATCTTTCCTTACTCATTAAACTGTTTTTGTCTTGGCCCACACATTTTTCTCACTTTTTCACTTCTGATTCCTCTCAGGGTGATGGGGAATAAGAAGCTGAGTGGGTGCCTAATTATTGGCTGGGGTCAACCTACCACAGGAACATAACCTTTCTAGCCATTTCTCATTTTGCATGAATTTCCAGTAAAGTAAATTCTATTTCACAATAGAATTGTGAAATTACATGTTAACATTATCACATTCCAGACAGTAATTAAAGCTTCAAATGGAGAATATCTTACACTGAAATTCTGGTCTAAGATATCAGTAAGAGTTGTAATAGAATACTATAGGGACAAGAAAGAACTGTGTCACAGTTTGAAACACAGTAGACCTACAATTATCCATTCCTTCCTCATCACTTTCAAATTGTTTTTTCTCCTGCTTTTTAAAATGGTATTTCCTTCATTTTACCCATCCCCTCTAAGTTAATACTACTTTCAGTGTTGTCCTTGTATACACAAACAAGGAAATTGCATCACTGAAATAGAAGGCAAGAATGAAATGTCAATATTCTCTTTGTAACTGGTATTTTATTCCTACCATGTGTTTCAGTGGGAAGATAAAATGTCAAATATTGGCAATTACACAATGAGTACATGACATTTTATATATTTGGTGACTAAAGAAGAAAAAAATCACCAAAGTTGTATTTTCATTTAAATTCATGTACAAGTAAGAACATAATTAGTCTCAGTTCAAGTAAAATTTCCCATTCACAATACTTTGAGTGTCCCTAGTACAGACTTAAATACATTGTGTGACATTTAAGAAAGCATAAGAACTATGACTGAAAGGCAAGAAAGTGGGGCAGAAATTTTAATTTTTCTCATGGATTTTTAGTGTTGAAGGAACTTGATTGACAACATTGGCAGATAAAATCTTTAGTATTATCTAAGGACTTGAAGTAGATTGTTAATTCAGCCAACCTATATAATCTACAGCTATGGACCTCACATTAATATTCAAGTCAGATTTTTTTTTTTCTACATTCATATACTTAGTACCAGAAATTCTCTGTCTCTCTCTTATTTTCTTGTTCAGGTAATCAAATTATTTTCATTTTGAGATAAGCATATTGCTTGTAAACCACAAATGATCACCTTTGACTCTTATTCATCAAGTGTACTGCCATTTCTCAGAAACATTAAGCAGCTGCTTCAGTTAATAATCTTGAAAAAAAACAAAACAACAAAACCCCAAAACCAAAGCAAAAAACCCCACAGATTAAATAGATGTGTTTTTTCCACTTTTCCAAATCTGCCATAATCTTCCTATTTGCAATTAAATATTTCCATGACTGTAGTGTTCACATTTGTAGCAACAACAGGTTTAAGTTGCAGTATTTTTCCTGAATGAAGCTGTAAACAAGTGTTTGCACATTAGATAAGGGTGCATTCCATCTACCCAGCACAATGCACACAGCATTGTTATAGTGCCCTGGAGAGCCTGTAGTTATCGTGTTTCAAATCCATTATGTTTGTTATATAAGACCGTATCTTGTTTTTCTTGTCATTATTTTGTTGATAACAAAGGTTGAATTAATGGTACTAATATCTTGGGGATTTTTTTTTAAAAAAAGCCAATAAAACCTCTTGTAGTGTAATCCAGTTTCAGGGATTATGTCTTTATAGGTGGAAAGTCAAAGAATTTTTTCTCAATATTGTCCTTTATAAAGATTTTCTTAAATTTAGGTGAAAATTTCTCATATTAAAACATATGATATTTTATGCCTCCATATGAGTAATACTGGCTGTCTTGGTAAGAGTTGTATAATTTACATGAGATTATTCTTTCAATAGGAAAATCAAGTTTAACTCATGGCAGGAAATGTTCTTTATACATATGCCACTGTAATGTATTTTCCATCTATTCAGCAGGAAAGCCATATTCAACTTCACCTTTCCACACATCTACAACTTTGGAACTTGGAATCTGAAGCTTCATACCCTCCATATTAAAAAAATAAGTATCCTTTTCACAATAAAGTAGGTGTCTCTTCATGACAAGTGAAAAGTGGTTTAAGATTCCTTTAAATGTATTGCTGGATTTAATTTTGTTTCTTTAGTCATATTCTTTGATGCCAGCATTTTGACCATTTCATTTAAATTTAATTCCTTGAAGAATTAAGACATCATGCAGACTTTAATCTTTAAAACTCCTTTGATATATTTTATTTATAGAGGATACATGAAATAAATACTTGAAATATGATCAAAGATGTAATTCCACATTGTAATTTTCATCTGTTGAAAAGAAAAATAATATTTACTACCAAGCAATTGGATAACTGGAGTAAAAAGATGATTCACGACTTCATATGTCTTTCATTCCATCCTAAAAATACTTGTACAACATACACAAAATTTTAGACAGGAGATGGTCTAGACTAGCATTCCACAATTTAACTTCATGACTCAACAATGTGCTCATGAAAACCTGTTATAGCATTCTAATTATGGTTTTGTAAAAGTGATGGAGACAAATGGAACTGTCAGGTAATGCTAAGCACTGAAGTTTCATCAGAGATGTTATAAGGATGAATGGTACTGTTATTTAAGTGGAAAGATTTTATTTAAGTGGAAAAATTTGATTTGTGTTTTGAACCGCAGAATGTTTTGGAAGTCCTAAACCCCCTGCTGTGGGCAGCAATACCTTCCACATGACCAGGTTGCACTAAGCCTCATCCAACCTGGCCATTAACACTTACAGGGATGGGGAATCCACAACTTTTCTGGGCAACCTGTTCCAGTGCCTCACCACCCTCACAGTAAAAAATTTCTTCCTAACATCTAACCTAAGCCTCTTGTGTTTTGGTTTGATGCCACTCCCCTTGTTACTACTACATCCTTTCTCTCCACCTGTCTTATAGGCTGCCTTCAGGTACTGAAAGGCATAATAAGGTCACCCCAAAGCCTTCTCTTTTCCAGACTGAACAATCTTAATTCTCTCAGCCTTTCCTCACAGATGAGTCATCCCTCTGTTTGACCTCACAGCTTTCCTCTGGACTCACTCCAACAGGTCCATGTCCTGCCTTTACTGAGGGCCCCAGAGTTGGATGCAGTACTCCAGGTGAATTGTGAGAAGAGCAGAGTTGAGGGGTGAAATCACCTCCCCCAACTTACTGGTCATGCTGGTTTTGATACAGTTCAGGTTAGGGTTGGCTTTCTGAGCTTCAAATGTGCACTGTCAGCCCATGTCCAGCCTCTTACCTAAAGCACTGCCAAGTCCTTCTTGGCAGGGCTGCTCTCCATATCACTGACATATATATGTGCACCATTGACACAAGACAGACTGGTTAGTGTTATGGCTGTAAGGAATTTCAGAATAAGAGTATCCAATATGAGGCATTTGCATAAAAGCATCAAACTGTATATTTGATGGGCCTTAAACTTCTGTTATAAAGTAGTTGTGATCTACACCTACTGCCTCAATTCTATTTCCGTGTGAACTCAGTCTTCTCATTCAAAGTTGACATCAGTAAAAAATAACAAATTCTCTTTGGTCCAATCTATTCAGTTCCAGTAGACTTCTGCCTGTTACAGTCACAATATAGATGAAAACACAATTTGCTTCACTGCATCTGGCAATTTTTTTTCTGAATCTTTCTCATATCCCAGTCGTTTTCCTACTTATACATGCATAATTTTATTTAATATAGTAAGTCCTGCTTCTCAAAATATTGAAAACCATGTTTTACAAAACATTTAAATCTCCTCTGACTGGCACTCTATGCTACAGGACTGTAAATGCTACAATTTTCATGGGATGAACAAATTATTTATGGAACATTAGATGCACATCTTCAACTTAAACCAGCAGGATTCTCTATTGCATTGTATATTTGGGAAGAGAAGGAAGAGGCTATATACAATAAATGCGTAGTCAGGAATAGCAGAGACTGGGATAGTGGGGAAATGTGATCTGATACAAATAATATTATTCTACAAAGTTTGAGAAGACAGGTCTATTAAAGTGTTGTTGGATTTCTTTCCAGCTTTATGAACAGTTGCATGTAGAGCTTTCTAAAAGAAAATATCATTTATAGTGCTATTTGGAAGACAAATCTTTCAATTCCTATCAACAAATTAATTAACTGCATATTTGTGAAGTTCAAAAACAAGGTAAATGTTCAAAAGTATTTTTTTCTAGAAAAACTGTACACATTCTAGCATGTTAAATTCTTATCATGTTTTACTTATGTCAAAAATAATTTCTTGTATAAAGAAAAGCTTGCTTAGTGGACTCCTAACATATTTGCACTAGTTGTGGGATATTTTCTGAAAGCACTGCCAATCAGCAAATTTGGGACTATTAGCTATAAAGGGTGTTGGGGTTTTGGTTGTTTGTTTGTTTGTTTGTTTGTTTGTTTTTTCTCATAGATATGGACATATCTTTTTTCACTAATTAATATTTTAACAGATCATACAAGTGAGATCATATATTATACTGACTAGAATTGCAAGGTCTGTTCATGCCTGAAAAAACCTCATAAATACAATTAAAAAAGAAATCTATGTCAAAATAACTAAAGATATTGATGAATACATAGGTTTTAATAAATATTGTGTAAAGCAACTAACCTGCTTGTATATCTTCACAGCCTTTTGTTCATCACTGAAACAAAATGACTCTTCTTTTATTTTTATTTATATTTGATCCAGATTACTTCTTAAATTTATCTCATCACCCTACAGCTGTTTCCTACACTCAGCACTCAGTTCTGTTCTGTTCAAAAGACTGACAATAATCTGTTATGTAAACCAAGATTTTTATTGCTATCTAGAAAATATTATGACATGTTTCTACTGCAGATGAATTCCTAACTGTTTTCTAGTTGTGGCAAAGATGAAATGTATACCACTCAGGTACCTGTTGGTTTACTTTGTTTTTTTCTCCCTTCCAACATGCTTCATTAGTATTTGTTGCTCACTGTTAAAAACCTCATGTAATCATGAAATCATGTTTGACATAGTAGACAAATTTTATGCATTTTTTGCTAGCCTGTAATGGAGATTTCTGTGTTCCCATTCCTACCCAATAAAAAAAAAAAAACAAAACCCTTATATATTACCAAGAGTGAAACAAAATGAAGTAATAGAATAATTTTTGTTACTTTCATTCTTTCTTACCACATCCTTCAGCCTCCAAAACCTCCCCTTGAGTAAGCTTCATGCTTCTTCAGAGTAAAACCAAGCTTTTCCACTTTCCAGAGAGATAACCATAGAAAAAGAAGACAAAATTAAATAATGTAAATAAATGCAACAGTTGTCCATTACAAGTGTTCTTTTTATTTCAAAAATTCAATTGCTTTCACATAAACTTTTTTTCCTGTATGATTAGATGGTTTGCTCTGAGCATTTATCCTACATCTCCTATCCTCTAAAAATATATATCACAGTTTTCAGGAGCTGAATGACTTGGAGCTTTTATTTGTCACTTACAGAACAGTATCTTCTCACTGTTTATTAGCTCATGGGTTTTTCTGAGCATTGTAGTATGTTCTGACCACAAGATTACTTCCACTAGAAGACTATCCCTTTCATTCATGACAGTATCAGCCTGTTAGCAATACATACAGTAGTAAAAATACCCTAGGATGCCTATTAGCCCTCAGACTGAAGACATAAAGTTGACATGTGTTAATTTTGCCTGCCAGTTTGCATCAGCTTGTAGTGAATGGATGTGATACATTGCAGTGACATGAAGACAAGTCTTGGAGTTTTCTATCAATAGACACTTAATCCACTTTCTTAACAGTTTAACTAAACAGATTCTACTTCCCTTTCCCCATCCAGAACATGGTAACGAGTGTTAAGATCACTTACTGAAGAAAGTGCCATCAAAGCACAGGCAGTATGGGATACAGGAGAACATTTCTTTTTTTTTCCTATTAGCAGGGGCTATTCTGTCTGGGTGTTTACTAGAAAACACAACAGTGCAAAACATGACTCCTTTAGCATCTCTTCCATATTTTGGATCATGGTTGAGCTGTATAAATGTGTCCTTGCTTCTAAAGATATACACTGTCTTGAAATGTACTTTTTAAAATGCAGCCCCAGCAAGTTACAAGTACAGATCCTGGCATCTATTTTATTTGATACCTTTGCAACATTAATAGATGTATGTAAATATAATTAAATTTATAAGGCCTTTTTTAGATTTTCCTTACTGCAATATTTTGACAAAGAGTAGAATGAGCATCTGAGATCTATTTCTTTGTTTTCCACTGAACGTTTTTTCTAGCCCGAAATCCACTAAAACCTAGCATCATTTTGCCTTGAGCACAAAATTTGATGAACTCCAGCCAAACACACTATGTCATTGTCCTAGGCCTCTACCAGTTTAGGACGTTGTCTTTAGCCTTTTATTCTCCTTGATGCAGTTGTAAGAACTCATTATATTACTGTTGTCTGAAAATACTGCAGAGAAAAAGACTGCAGGCTAATTTAGTAGGAGATAAGATAAGGGAGCAGAAGCTTCAATAAGCACCCAAGCTCCACCAGGAAGCTTGTCCCAAGCACTAGTGCTTGTCCCAAGCACCAGTTTTGTGGGTTTTATAATAATATCCATCCAATCCCTGTTTACCCATCCCTCAGTCCTGCCCCATTACACCCCTGGCACACCCCATCTGGAATTGAGTCTGGGCGAGATCTAGGACCCCTCTTTTATCATCTTCATCTTCCTCATATCACATTGGGTTCTAGGAGGTCTTCCGGCATTCTGATCTTCTATGTCACTCTGCCTATGTTTATGTCTCATGGTGCATACCTTGAGGTGTTTTTCAGCCATTCTATCTTGAAAAGAAGACTAAACAAATAATGGAATTTTGAGGGGTTGATAGAGGAGGGGATTGGTATGTATAAACATTGAACTACTGCAGTTACTTTTACTGGTACATTAAAACCTTCATCTACTTATAAAGTCTATGGTTTTAATGGACTGTATACTCTTATTTTCTTTTCTTAATTTTCATTTCCAGATGCACTTTTCTTCTGGTATCTATTTTCTTCAAAGCCTCCTTTTTTCTAGATACCCGTTTCATTCTTCTGCAGACTATTTCTTCCCTTTTGTTCCGTACTAAGGTGTTTTTTTATATTATAACTACATGAATTCAGGAGATTTTATGCACATAATCCAGAAAACAGAGGCTAGCTATTTTCAGCTATGTAATTTTCATGTCTCAGTTTCTTTACAGTAAAGAATTGAGGATTTGGTGATGAAAAATTCTCACCCACTGCCAGTTGTTCAGTTAAAGCTGGACTGAGATTAATTCTATAATAATAATAATGTAATAAATATTTCTTCACTGTCTAAAAAAGTGATTCCATGAATTCTGATGATCTACAGTTCTACATGTGTATTTAACAACAGAAATATTTGAGCTATGTGACACATAGCTCAAATATTCAGTGAAATATAAATTGACTTGTGTATTTTCTCAAACAGACAATGTATTTATAATCCTGTATTACCATCTGTGTAGTATTACCCATACTAAATACTACATAATTCTGAAAATTAGGCTATATTTAATGCAAGTGATTATAAAGGAAATCTCTGTAAAACAGAGTATACATACTTCACTTTGACTATCTTCAAAAAGCTAGTACATGTTTTCTAAATTCTTTAGGTCTCCTGAGCTAAGTGCAACATAATGGACAAGAAATTCTCTGGTTCTGGATCCATCTTCCATATTAGATACATATGCAAAGTGCTCCACTGTAGCCGAAATATTTCTTTCTAAGTCATAAAGGTGAGTTTTGTGATATTATCAGACATACTCACGCATGAATATGACAGTTTACCTCTTTTAGTTCCCAGACAAATTTGAGATTCTTCCAGGAAGGATCAGTCCAAGGAGCTGGTCACTGGTATTTTCTCAGTACTCAGTAGGCTTTTTAGGGTGGTGGTTATATTGTAAAAGCATATAACTGATGTAAACACAAAACAATAACGCAATATGACTGCAAAAATCATGAGAGAATGGAAGAATTGGTGGAGTGTTATTCATAACTCTTTAGTAATTTCAGACAAGTATTTTCAAACTGATTTCCTATAATATTTGCAAAATATCCAAATTTTACAAAAAATTTAGGCATGAATGGCAGTTTCATAGAATCCTCTCCTCTCCTCTCCTCTCCTCTCC
>VWZD01000209.1:92383-137848 GCA_013396695.1 Sakesphorus luctuosus
GTTAGTCAATCTGTTTAACACCTTTGTGAAATGTGTTCTAAGCTAAATCAAACAGCATAACTGAATTTTCCAAAGAAGGATAGAGAAATGGTGTGAAATAATATTTGCATTCCAAAGTTTCTTTATCTTGCCAGATGAATAGCATCCCACACAGAAAAAAGAAAATGAGCACAACAGTTTTTCAATTTGCCATGAAAGTTATTTTTTTCCAGTGCAAAACAAAGTCAAAGAAGGGGGGAAAAAAAGAAAAGAAAAGAAAAGAAAAGAAAAGAAAAGAAAAGAAAAGAAAAGAAAAGAAAAGAAAAGAAAAGAAAAGAAAAAAAGACAGCAGAAATGCAGAATTCTGTTAATATCACTATATAGACACACAGAGAAAAGGGAGGGTATAAATTTAGGTCAATCCCATTGTAAATGTAGCATTTCTTAGTGTATGACCATTGCTTTCAGAAGAGGAATTTGGGATGTTTTTCAAATTCTTCAGACTTTAAAAACAGAAAAATGGAATAAACAATCCATTTTTACCTTGTTTTTATTATATCAGTAGGATATGAATTAGCATAAATTTTTAATAAGTTATAGGTGGTAGTACAGGGACTTGCTAGACCAGGGAGAGAATGAGCAATGTGTTATGTCTGGGAAACAGTATGGGATTAGTCTCTAGTGGCACACTCTCATTTTTCTTCACCATTTAGGAACCAGGGCAGCACATCTTGCATTCTGAACCTGTACACATTTTGCATCCTGAACCTGTAGGTATTAGAGTGCACTTCTACATATGCATAAATTCTCATGTATATGGGTTATTCCAGGATAAAAGTTCCTCTTCCTCCAAGACAGGTCCAAGTGGAGGTTTCATCCACGAACTGAATCTTCATGGGTATTTATTATAGCAGGTTAAAACATCCTCCTCAGCTGGACAAATAAAAGATTAAAAAAACCCTCACAGAACGGCAAACAGTATTCCAGAATCCTTCTTAAGGAAAATGTGCATTCCCTTGGGGTCTTCTTCTGCCTCCTATATTTCAAGTGTCTGGAACAATTTATAAATATTGTGTCTTCAGAAAAAAATTAAAAATAAAAAAAAGGTCATTCACAGTGATTAATGTTAGCCACACAAAACAAGAGCAGTCAGCTTGCCATTTTATGTAACACAAAATTCTATCTCAAAAAGGCACCACAGCTGTTGTGTAGGTTAGTTAAGGCTGATTTAAATATGCAGTTGAGCAGTAATCTCTAATTCCTCTCAAATATTTAGATTTAATCCCTGCTTACATACGGATATTTTTTCAAAATACATTTTTACAGTCTTAAACAGAGGTCTTTTTTGGTGTTTGTCTGTTTGTTTTGCTTTGAGATGATACCACAGTTGAAACTGCTAGAAAACACTCAAATAAGCATCTGTGTCTCTGATTGTCACTTTTTTTTCCCCCTGTGCTTAATAGTTTGCTTGTAATTAAATTCTTTTTTTCTGATGTGTTACAAATATTCTATCTAGGCTTAGACAGGTCAGCAAAGAAATCAAAGTCAGAAAGAAGTATTCAAGGCACTGAAGAAACCTGAATGTTACCACAAGCAAATGACAAGAGCATTGGAATGACATCCTTCTGGAAAATTATCTCAAAAGAAACTCTGTTCTCATCTCCATGACAAAAACATATAGAACAACACCTAATTTACTGGTTTCATGTTGGCAGGTGACAAGTGACATGTGAATGTTATTTTTGTCATGCTTTGGATACATACAGCATTGCTCTTCTGTATCGTACATGAAGGTACTATGAAAATGGAAAAATGAACTGTTTCACCACATGATACCAAACACAAAGGAATTTACTTTAGATTTCTGATTTGTTGATTTTTACTGTGTACAATCACATAGCCTGATATTTTTTTAGTTTTTTATGAGGGTATGTTGATGTTTCATATATATGTCATATAAATTAGCAGGTACATCTCCTGATATGTACTGCTACTATAATATCATCATAAAGACAGTAATTCTGTAAGACATTGAAGTAGAGATAATAATTTGAATATTTAATTAAATGCTAGCAGATTGAAGTATCAGTCCTGTCCCCAAAGCAGAAAATATAAAGTAGTGATGTTGATAACCTTCTTATATTGTGCTAAATGTTCTCGACTAAATATTTGTATTTGAGAAATATGAAAGATAATATAAAGACAATACCTTTTTTTTGGTTAATTTTGTCATGCAGTTGTGACTCCTGAAGTTTGTATCTTATTAACCACATAGTGGCTACTATTACCTCTCAGTGCTGTAAAAGGGGAATAAATTGAGAAACATAAGTAATATTAAGATAGGAAGGACATGAACCTGTTGGAGCAAGTCCAAGGGAGGGACAGAGTTCTGGAGCACCTCTCCAATGAAGATAGGCTAAGAGGGCTGGAGTTGTTCAGCCAGGAGAAAAGAAGGCTCTGGCGAGGCCTTAGAGAAGCCTTCTAGTAACTAAAGGTGGCCAACAAGAAAGATGAAGGAAACATTTTATAAAGGTTTGTAGTGATAGGGCAAGGGAAAATGGCTTCAAACTAAGGGAGGATTAGGTTATATTGTATATTTGGAAGAAATGCTTTACTGTGAGGGTGGTAAGACACCAGAACAGTTGCCTAGAGAAGCTGTGGATGACTCATCCCTAGAAGTGTTCAAGTCCAGGTTGAATGGGGCTTCCAGGACCTAGTCAAGCAGGAGGTGTCTGTCCGTGGCAGAGGCACTGCAACTAGACAATCTTTCAGATCCCTCCCAACTCAAACCAATCTATGACTCTGTTTCTATGATTCTGCAATTTGTCAAAGTTTTTTGTTGTGGGTTGTTTTTGTTTTTTGGGTTTTTTTCCCCAATGAAATTTTCATTGATATCAAGCAGGGCTTGGAGTTATCTGCAAACTGATCTCCTTGATGTGTACAAACTCTAGGTATTAAAACACATAGCTGGGAGCAAAGATCACAGGACTTCTAAAGTTATTGCTATTGAGTCAGACATTCAGATCACAATGCATAAACAAAATTATCTTACCTTTCATAAAGAATTTCAAAATTACACTGGTTTAGTCTGTATGGGAACAAAACCAAGTTTTGAAATATCAAAACCTTCCATTCAACAAATTTATTTTGTACTTATTGGCTCTAATTGGGTCTTCTTCCCATGAGGAAAAAAACAGTGTATTTGACCACAATCCATGCTGTGCTTTGTAATTCAGTATTTTGTTGCACAAATCATTGATGCTTTTGAAATCTTTTACTGTCCTTTACTAGTTGCTCTTCTAATTGCTACCATAATTCTGATGAATTGTTGGACTCAGCCCCCAGGGCTCACATCCCCCATGTTCCTTCCCCCTCTCTGTGTGTTTTTTCCCTGAGGTTTTTCCATGCTGTGAAGGTACCTTGATGGTTTCCCTGCATCTCAGAGAGTTCTACACCCCTTCTGTTACCGGAGAAGACGCTGNACATCTCAGAGAGTTCTACACTCCTTCCCTACCCTGCTGCAGCTACCTGAGCCTCTCCCATCCCTGGCTTCTTAACCCTGCCCCCAGATGTGCTGTCCAACCTCCTCCAAACCCTGCCCCTATCGGGACTCTTATAAGCCAGACCCCAGTTGGAAATAAAGCACTTCCAACATGTTCTCCAATTCTGTGCGTGTCTGAATTATCTCAGGAGCCCTCCCCAAATTGTGCTAGAGTTAAAGTAGTTTTCAATTTCTTCATTTCGCATATTACATACAAAACAGTCCATGCATGCATCAAGAAAAATATTTTTAAATATATTGTTACTTTCAAAAATGTATCCAGAAGTGCACAGGTTGTTTCAGTTTCTTCTTTATTCCACTTATCAAAATAGTAATTCACATTCTTTTATTCCTTTGTCAACAGATGATCCCCGCTACGTATCTATGATAAACTTGGGTAGAAAAAGTTCTAAAGTCTTCTGAAACATTTACAAGACTAAAACATGTAAGTAGAAACATATACTGAATCCATATTTTTCTGTGTTTGGCAGACTTTTAGCTATTACTTGAAAACTTAAACCAAAAATTATACCACTTCTTTACTTCACCACATTTCACCTTGCTTCACATTTAAAAAAAAAAACATTATAACTATTATTTCTTATTCAATGAAAAAAGTCCAAAGTTCTATGTTCCCAGATTTAAACTAGGCCTATAGAAATTAAATCTAAATCTGTGTGGATCAAAGGTTATTTATACATTTCCAACTAGGCCGTAGTGTGCCTCATCAAACTCATATTTTTCCATGAAATATAAGTTATGACACTTCAGTATCTATTGCACAGGCCAATAGCATACTTGGAAAAGGAAGAAGCCTGACTGGAATGTTGTCATTAGTGTTTCTATCTAGAATTCTATCTAGATTAGTGTTTCAGATATACATCACACCTTTCTTTACAGTTCAGGAACACTTGCAAGCAGAACAGAGCAGCTTTATATTTCACTTCATTCCTTAAGTCAAACCCCAAGGTATCTCTACAAAGTAGGTTTCAATTTATTTTATTCAGTTGATTTCACCTGTCTGGGGATTCTTTTTGGAATTTAAAACAAGCCTAGAGGGCTGTCTTACTGAAAGATAATAACAAGGCAGAAAATTCATACGCTGAGCAACAATCATCATTTACCCTTTCAGCATAAAACAGTATAGTAATAGAATATGATAAAGTGTTTCCAAGTAGCAGCAGAGATTTGGCATAATTTTAGAGAAATGTGATATTACTATTTTATATTTTTAAAGTTGCTGACTTCTTTCATGGCCTAATTCTTTTTGACAAGTGAAAGGCAGAACTCTCCATTAAATTGGAGAGTAGGTAGAGGTGCTGTTTCAACAGTTAAGAGTTTTCTGAGCTCTCAGGATGTTAAAAGCATGTCCTAAGAGAAATTCTCCTGACTTATCTATCTTTTCTGGTCATTTTACAATCTCACAGAATCTTCTGGCAATTGTAGTAACTGATGCATGAAAAGCTCATACTCAAAATATCTTTAGTACATTTTGTTCTCTTGGTTTATAATTTACCTCAAAGCAAAGAGAGACAGCAAGACTAGGAAGCTCTCTAGCTGTACATAACTGTGTATGTAGAGTAACTAGGTTTGCTGGCCCTGCACTTAAAAATATCCAACACAGAATGGTCCTAGAATTTCATTTACTCATTCTGTTTTGGAAAGCAATAAAAAATTCTGAAAGGCTTACTATCCTCTCAGAGTACCATGAGAAACATAATACATCATCTTCACATCAACACCCATAGCACTCATGTTTCTTCATGTGCATACTCCTAGAAAGAATGATAATTTTCGGGGGTGGGGGTGTGGGGATGTGTGTGTACTTGTTTTGGTTTTTTATTTGTTTGGGTTTGTTTTGCTTATTTGTTGGTTTTTTTTTTAAAGCTGAATGTATTAAAATTTCTCATTGTAATTCAGTATAAATATAATAAAGAGTTTTGCTATTCTATTTGTTAAACATATTTATCAACATTAGTGTCATAAACTATCCATAGAGGAATAGTTAAACTTATTTGCTTAGTATTCAGTACAGCATATTAACAACATATCATTCTTCCTGGAATTTATAATTACAGATGTTTTATTTAGTTTCATAGAATCATAGAATTGATTGGGTTGGAAAAGACCTCCAAGATCATCAAGTCCAACCCTTGGTCCAACTCCAGTCCCTTTACTAGATCATGGCACTCAGTGCCATGTCCAATCTGCGTTTAAAAATCGCCAGGGATGGTGAATCCACCCCCTCTCTGGGCAGGCCATTCCAATGCCTGATTACTTTCTCTGGAAAGAATTTTTTTCTGATATCCAGTTTAAATTTCCCCTGGCAGAGCCTGAGCCTGTGCCCAGTTGTCCTGTCGCTGACTGCCTGGGAGAAGAGACCAAGCCTCACCTGGCTAGAACTTCCCTTCAGGTAGTTCTAGACAGTGATGAGGTCACCTCTAAGCCTCCTCTTCTCCAGGCTAAACAACCCCAGCTCCCTCAGCCTCTCCCCATAGGACTTGTGTTCCAGTCCCTTCACCAGCCTTGTTGCTCTTCTCTGGACCCGCTCCAGCACCTCAATATCTTTCCTGAACTGAGGGGCCCAGAACTGAACACAATACTCAACGTGTGACCTGTTTTGTTTGGTTGGTTGGTTTTTTTCACAACTAAAGAAAATCCAGTGTTTGAATTGCTAAGCCTATGGAAGATGGAGATGATGGTGAAGAAAAAGAACAGCAGAAGTTCACAATGTTTTGTCTTTAAAGAGAACTAAACATTCAATGCTTAGCCAAGAAAAAAAAAATCAAAAATCTGCTCAGATGCTCAGATTGAGATTTTCAGCATATTTAGTTCTTAGTAGGATTACTGCCCAAAGCATGTCTTCAAACAAAATTTAAGGCAATTTATTTTTAAAGTATTTTGCGAGTAGAAAAGTGTAATTCAGAGATTGCTAAACACTAATTAGCTGAAATATTAAACATTTAAAAAATTATGCATTTATTCTACTTACTAATTCAAATATACCTGGATTTTTATTCACAATAAAAGAACGCAAATTCAATAGATGTAATGTACACTAAGTCATCAGTGTCTTCACATGCAGCCTTTAATGAGCTGATTAATAGAACATGACAGCAAAGTTAAAGTAATGATTTATTGAAACCAAAAAACTGTTTTTCATCCATGACCATTGTCTCTTCAATAGAATAAATGAAGTTTTACGGATACAAAAGATGGAAAATTATTCAGAGAGAGATATAAAAATATGTGTCAAAAAGTTAAAAAAAAATGCTTTTATCTGTGGAACCTCATTAAGAAGGACTATATTTGCTGTACTGTTTTGCATACAGTATGCCATTGATATCAGGTATTCTCAACAATCTTAAGATGATATTAAGAGATAAAATCTTTTTACACACAAAAAAACCCCCTAGCCTGGTTTTTGTAGACACAAAATTTTTCATCTTGTTCTCTGTGAGTGAGATGTTTACAAGGGGTTGACACCTGAATATTTTTATTCTTTGAGTGAAATGTCTTGGATATTGTGTTCAGCTTGTAATGAGACAAAGAAGGTACTAGAAATGGGACCAAGGAATAGAGACAGGAAATCAAGCAAGAAAGGAAAACAAAACATAGAAAAAGAAAAGATAAAAAACAAGCCCAAAGTACAGTATGAAAGAGATAGGGCTTAACAGTGTATTACATTGAAATTATTTTGGATGTATATGACAAAAGGAAAGAGATTGCTTCTTGTTACTTTAGCCCCTCAGAAGACTGCAGCCTCACAGTTGTACTGCCTTAGAAGTGATGAACTCAGGTGTCCAAGGTAAAATGTGATCGTATGATAAATAAAGACTTACAGTGTAAACTTATTCTTATTGACTTACAATTCTTGAACAGAGAAAGGAAGATATTTTACACATACCACATGTATGAAAATAGGTTAGAGAAGTTAATATTTTTATTGAAGTGGAAAGACTGAAATTGTGTTATACGTAATACTATGGCCTGAGATTCATTGTGATACATTCACCTATGCTTTAAGCATATGTACAAAACTGCATAGCATTGATATATACATAAGAATCTATGAATAATATTTATTTTTACTTAATGTAGTGGCTCAAATCCATGAGTGTAACATAAATTAAGAAAATTTATGTAAAATAAAGACCAGACTGTACTGTTATTAATTTTCTGAGTCCAGCTACATAATAACCTTTATCTTTTACCCAATATAGTTAATATAACTTTCCTCCTGTTTCTATTTCTTTATTTTTGGTTACAGTACTTTAATGCCAGCTTCAAAATATTGTGCCTGAACTATTACTTCCTGGTATTTCAGTCTGAGATGTGCATTCTGGAAATTTTACTTGTTCATACTCTCAGAGATACACCCACAGCAAATGCAATTTCCGTTCTTTTTCCTAAGCCAATGGCATTTATTCACCAAGTGGGTCTCATCTTAGTAGATATATAAACTAAACCTTTATACTTGATGATGGTTTCTCAAAAGTAGACAAAAAAAATTTTCGAAAGACTCAGCCAGGAACAGACCTCAGGAGGCCTCTTGAGAAGCCTTCCGCTCAAAGTGCCATCACCTACGGGGTCAGACAACATTACTGGGAGCTTTGTCCATTGGGTCTTAAAAAATTTGATAAGGATGGAGACTTCATGGCATGTATGGACAACTACTTCCAATGCGTCATTGTCCATAGGTGAAAATTTTTTTCCCCATATCAACTCAAAACTGGGTTTGTTCAACTCATGTGCATTACTTTTCGTATTTCAGAACACTAACATTTCTAAAGTGATTTTTTTTTAAAGAACACAGTCCAAATATGTCATGATGTCATTATTGCCAGCATTTGACTCAACATATGCACATTTCTCAGATGAAACTTTTTTTTCCAGCTTCTTTGACATCTGAGTATGTTTATAATGAAATGCTATGATTTTTTTTTTTTTAATGGAACAGAAAAATAACTTATTTTGAATTTTTGTTCATACAACTCTTGTTTTAACTCCAAATGTGCTCATATTTCTGGTAATTAGAGGGAAAAAAATCTGTGTGCCATAAAATGGTTTTTATTTTTTGAGGTTTTTATTTTTTGAGGTTTTTAAGAACTAAACAGTGAAAAACACTCTTAAGAACTTGACCATAATAGGAAAGATGTTATTTTGTTTGGAATACATTAAAAAAATGGGATATTTATAACAGATATTTAAAATTGTTCAGACATATATTGGTGTAGTTATGCGCAGAATGAAAAGTGTCAAACAACATAGCCACTTCTTTACACGGGAGGCTAATCTAAAGGTCACCACTTATGGAAAAGAACGTGTGAAGGTCAAATTCAGTATGAGAGAAGATTCCAAATAAAGTGAACTTTAAGCAAATATAAATACTTCCTTGGACATTTATTACAGAATGTTAATAAAATGAGAAGCCAAATACTGAGTAACCTTTGGGGTTAGACTTTAACTGGCATAAGATTTTCACTACTCTCAGAAAAATTTTGAGGATCTTGTCTTGAAAATAATCCGAGTTTTGTTATTTGATTTAAATTTGTAAGGGAATCCAGAATTTACTGAAGTGTCCTAACTGGTGACCTCAACCACTTTCCATTTGGTAGCCCAGTTCACACTCACCAATTAGGTCTTGGGGGAGTCTCCAGTTCCGTAAATTTTTGTGCTTAGAAATATGCCTACAGTTGTACATGCGTATCACTTAATCTTAGTGGGAGGAAGTAGAGAGATATTAGATATTGCCCAAAAGAAAGAGTGGAGTCCTGAAAGACATGTTTGCTCTCTGCTACTAAGAATATATTATTCCCCATAAAGCAGCTGCTTTTATGGTCACTTCCCATAATGCATTCTTATTTATAGAGAAAATCATGAGACTTCTATAAATAATAAGTATTACTGGGATTTCTAAATGACACTAAAGCCAGATGTAATTGCTAATTAAGTATTTTGTAAACACTGAAGTCTCTGGAATGATTCACTCAAGGGGTTGCTATCACAAATTCCAAAACATTTAATGTTTCCAATATTAACAAATGCAGCTTACTATGTAGAAGAAATACACAAACTTTATGGTCATCACAATGAAGATACTTAAAGCAACATGCATTTATTTCATAGCACTCTTGTGACTGACTTTCTTTACCGGAAAACTCTCCAGTCTAATAAGACACTCTGATTACTATTTGCTATTGGTTGCTAAGACTGGCAGTGACAAAATAACAAAGACAATTTTGAGGGCAATCAAAACCGACTTCAGGGCCTGGGATGACTGCTAGAGGGGTCAGGAGCACAGGTAGTGAATTCCCCAATTCTTTTGGTAACCAGGAATAATATTAACGCAATCAGAAAAATTTGGGGGTTTTTGACCATGGGATGACCTACTCAACAACTAGTGTACTGACATCAGGGGGAAAAGAGCTTTAGAAAAAGAGCTAGCAGGGCTTGTTGGCAGAGCTTTAAATCAGCTTGGAAGGAGGCAAAAGCAGGCTCGCCCAGTGATGAGTGATGGAATGGTTGGAAGTGGCCAAAGCTTAAAGAAATGAGCACTAATGGGATCCCTTAATCTGCCTCAAGAGGTGTTGGCTACAATGTACCACATCTGAAATGTTTCTACACTAATACATGCAACATGAGGCAAACAAGAGGAGCTCAAACCTTTGTCCTGATCCCAGTGATTTGACATCATTGGCATAAGTGAAACCTGGTGGGATGAGACCTGTGATTGGAGCACACTGTTTGATGGTTACCAGCTCTTCAGAAGGGATTGGCAGGGCTGATGAGGTTTAGGGCTCATACTGTATGTAATAGAAGGGTTAGAGTGTGTGGAGCTCACAACTGGCATGGCAATGGCACAGCTGAGAGCCTCTGGGTAAGAATCATAGGGAAAACAAAATGATGTGGATGTCATCATGGGAGTCTACTATAGACCTCCCAGCCAGGACAATGACACTAATGAGTTATTCTTTGAGGAACTAAGGGACACTTCTAAGTCAACTGCCCTTGCCCTTATGGGGGAATTCAACTTGCCAGAAAATAACTGGGAGCATCATACAGCTGGTTCAGTCCAAGCAGGAAGATTCCTAAAAGGATGAGAAATTTATGGAGCAGGTCCTAAGGGACCTCCCTTGGAAAGATGCCCTTCTTGATCTGCTACTTATCAACAGAGTGGATCTTGTGAGCAAAGTGGAGATTAGTGCCATCTTGGCCACAGCAACCACAAGATGATTGAGTTTAAAATCTCTGCTGACAGAAGGAAAAGTGTCAGAAACATATCAGTGCTGGACATGAGGAGAGCTGACTTCAGGCTGCTCAGGGAATTAATAAGTAAGGTGCCCTGGAGAAATGGTTTTGCAGGTGCTGGGGTCCATCAGTGCTGGTCACTTTTCAAACATCACCTCCTAAGGGCACAGGAGCAGGCAATTCCCAAATGCTGAAAGTCAAGCAGGTGAGGCAAAAGGCCAGCTTGTCTGAGTAAGGGTTTTCTCTTGGAAACAAGGCAAAAAAGGAAGGTGCATGCCCAGTGGAAGCAAGCTCAAGTGACATGGGAAGAAAAAAGAGTTTCTGCTTGCCACTGTAGGGAGAAAATACATGTTGCCAAAGCTCAGCTAGAGGTGAAGCTTGCCATAAATGTGGGGGACAACAAAAAGAGGGTTTTTTCAAATACATTAATGGTAACAGGCAGTGTAAAAATAATATTGGCCCATTACAGGATGAGGATAGTCACCTCACAAACAGGGACAGAGAAAAGGCAAAGCCGTTTAATGCTTTCTTTGACTCTGTCCTTAACATGAATGACAGACCAAGAGGATATCAGTGCCCTGAACTGGAGGACCATGACTGCAAGAATGATCAACTTCCACCTGACCACGAAGTTTTAAGGGATTTGCTGCTCCAGCTGGATCCTTACAAATCTATAGGTCTGATGGGATTCATGCAAGAATCCTGAAAGAGCTGATTGATGTTATCACACAACCTCTCTCAATCATTTTAAGTGGTCTTGGGAATCCAGAAATGTCCCAGCTGACTGGAAGCTGGTGAACGTTGTCCTGATTTTCAAGAAGGGTAAGAAGGAGGACCCCAGAAACTCCAGTCTCACTACTTCAATCTCACTTCAGTGCCTGGTAAAACTATGGGGAAGATTATTTTGGGAGGTATTGAAGAACACTTGAAAGACAACAGAGTCATTGTTCACAACCAGCACAGTTTCAGGAGAGCAAAATCCTGCTTATCAAACCTGATTTCCTTTTATAACAGAGTAATCCACCTAGCTGATCAAGGGAAGAAAGCTGATATAATTTATTTTGTATTTCAGTAAAGGTTTCAATACTGTCTCTCACAGGATCCTTCTGAGCAAACTGTCCAGCACACAGCTGGATAAACACAACATGGGGTGGGTGAGCAATTGGCTCATGGGTTGAGCACAGAGGGTAATAGTGAATGGGGGAACATCAAACTGGTGACCTGTCACTAGTGGGGTTCCACAGGGCTCCATCTTAGACCCTGTGCTCTTCAGCATCTTCATAAATGACGGGAAGGGATATGTGGTAGTTTTGGCTTTAGTTTTAGCTAGGCCTCAAATTAGGAGGCTCAGAGAATCTACATAGATTAGGAAAGACAATTATCACCTGACTCAAGTAATCACAGAAATATTTCATACCAAGTGATGCAAACCTGAGATATGAATACAGGAGTAAGAGGTGTTCACTCAGTTCCATCATGGCTGAAGTAGAGGCAAGACACGCAGCTGCTGTCTTGCTGTCTGGGCCCTGCTGCTGCTGCTGCTACTTGCATTTTGTTTTTGTTTCAGGGAAGTAGAAACATTTTGTTGTTATACTTTCTGTTGCTTGCTTGGTGTCTCTTAGGGTGCTTATAGATCTAGAGTGAAGAAATCTGTTTTCGGTAGGAGGTAGAAAATTGTTGTTATATCTAACTTGTGTAAATTTATGTTATATTGTAGTTTTCTTTTTAATTTTCTCTTTTCTCTATAAATATATATAGTTAGTTTAAGCATAAACCTAGTTTGCGTTTCCAGAGTTGATTTTTTTTCCCTTTCTCCCTTTTTTCACTGGGGGTGTGGAGGGAAGCTTTGACTCTCTGTTGGGCAGTTGGCATTTTGCCAGCTCAACTCAAGACAGGATACTAGGAAAGTTTACACGTGACATGAAACTGGGAGGAGCTATAGACTACCTTGAAGGAAGGGAGGCCCTGCAGAGAGACCTTGTCAAATTAGAGGACTAGGCAATCTCCAACCATATGAACCTCAACAAGGGAAAAGTGTCAGATTCTGCACCTGGGATGGGACAAACCTGGATGTTTGTACAGACTGGGGAATGACATACTGAAAAGCAATGCTGCAGAAAGGGACATGGGGGTCCTGATCCATGGCAAATTGAATATGGGTCAGCAGTGCCCTGGCAGCAAGGAGGGTAAACCATGTCCTGGGGGGCATCAGGTACAGCATCACCAGCTGGTCAAAGGAGGTGATTGTCCCGCTCTGCTCTGCACTCTGCACTGGTGCAGCTTCACTTTGCATGTTGTGTGCAGTTTTTCACAGAAGAATATAGGAAAGATATTAAGCTATTAGAGAACATCCAAAACATGGCAACGAAGATGGTGAAGGGCCTTGAGGGAACGTCATATGAGGAATGGCCGAGGTCACTTGGTCTGTTCAGCATGGAGAAGAGGAGACTGAGAGGAGACCTCATTGCAGTCTACAGTTTTCTTGTGAGGGGAAGAGGAGAGGTAGGTACTGATCTCTTCTCTTTGGTGGCTAGTGATAGAACCTAAAAGAATGGCCTAAAGTTATGTTGGGGATATTTCGGTTTAGATATTAGAAAAGGCTCTTCATGCAGAGGGTGGTTGAACACTGGAACAGGGTCCCCAGGGAAGTGGTCACGGCATCAAGCTTGCCAGAGTTCAAGAAGCCTTTGGGCAATATTCTTGGGCATATGGTGTGACGTCTTAGGGATGATCCTGTGCAAGGCCAGGAGTTAGACTCAATGATCTTCTTAGGTCCCTTCCAGCTTGGCATATTCTATGATTCCCTGACTCTGATTCTGTGAATGTCAATTTTCAAAATGGCTGTCAGTACTTCAGACAGTCACATTAAATTTTAATTCAAGAAAGTACATAGGAGTTTAATTTATCTTGTAAATATTTTTATATGCACACCATGTTGTCACAGTTTATGACTATCATTCTTTTAAAAAACTAGGCTTTGCATCCACAGNTCAGAATATATATATTTTCCAACATTTACAACTACATATACAATTTGTACACACAGTCAGGATCTCCCAGGGGAAAAAGGGAAAAGGGAAGGGGAAACAGGGACAAAGAAGTGGCAAAACATAAACAAAACAGACAAATACAATCAAAACCCCTAAAAAAATTTGCAAAATACAATCTCATTAACAACTCTCAAAAAACCCCCAGCTTCCTCTCACTCTCTTTCTCCCTATCTCCTGTGGGGCTCTGCTAAGATACTGATGCCTGGACTGGCTGCTCCCAAGACTCATCAGAAGAAGAGAGAGAAACTTCCTATATTTCTCTTACGGATACTCCCTTGTTATGTAGAAAAAAACCAAAGTGTGGAATACCTGGGAAATGGCCTTTCCCTAGTTATGAAGGGTTACTAATGAAGGCCTGGATCAAAACTATCACAACCTGTTATCTACTACCATACCTTCTAGTTAATACTCATTTTTTGTACTTGTTCTTAGAAACTGCTATTGGTGAAGATAAGATCCCTGAAAGTGTTACTTACCTGACAGTGACTTGGTCTTTGTTTATAAAGTGTTCCTATGGGAGATTTCCTCTTTAGAATGAACTGTTTTATAAAACAAATTTACAGTGGTAAATAGAGATCATACCTAATTGTCACTATTTGGAAGTAACATGTACTATAAAGACAACAAAATAATTTAGTAGAAATTGTTCCTAGTAATCAAATCTGTGTTCTTTATCATCAAAAATGGTGAAGTCTTGCATTGTATTACTCTGTTGCCTGTGTTGCATTGTAGTGGTAACACTGTAGTAACACAAAGTGCTGAAACTCCCTGCTCTAGCCTTTGTTGTGATTTCAGGGCACCTTGGAAACAAGTGCCAGTACATTCAAGTCACAGTGCCAGATTTCCATAGGCATACAAAAAGGGGATCTGCATTAGCAAGCAGAAATACCATTACACGGTGCTGTTGGGCATAAGTACATTCCTTTTCAAGAAATGCTGTCTCCAGGCTGGTTTGCCACATACAGAGTTCTGCAAAGATACAGCTGAGCACAAGGTTTCATTTTCACTAGGAAGAGATATCTACCAGAGGTAAAAATGTCCTCTGTAGGAGGGTGAGACATAGAAAGACAGTGCTATATTACCCTTCAGCAAAAATAAAAGTTTAAGAAAATTAAAAATAGGTATGGTGACCACTCAAAGAGATATGACATGGCAAAGACAGAAATGATAGTGACAAGAAAAGAATTCGAGACCATAGGCTGCTGCTAGAAGGATAAATGCTGCCTAGTTAAATGGTAGTCTAAGGAGTGCTTAGTTATAGCTAACCATACAGACTCCTGCAGATGAGGTTACTGGTTAGTGATGGTTTGAACTGATTATGCTCACTGCATTTCCCTACTCTTGAAGCTCAGAAATCCTAGCAGCAACCAGTCACTGAATTTTAGGAATTGTGAATCTTTTCCAAATTGTGTCACTATTTTTTTCACCTTCTTTGGTGCAAGATATGAATCTTCAGTACCAAGCATAAAACTTCTGAAGTTGGAGCTAATACAGGCCCAGTGCTATCTGATAGCTGTTTGAAATTTCCCTGTAAGACACTGCATGAATGTTTTCCGTTTCCATTTTCTCTGTGCTTTTCTTGTCCATTGGCAACTATGCTTGATATTAAACTGGTTTGCACTATATAAAAAGAATAAGTCTAACCTTGCCATGATATAACTTTTAAATAAATAGTCTTCTAGGACCATTTTGTCAGCTACAGTTTTTATATGTTTAGCAGATAGCACTAAATCCAGTGTTAGGACTGAAAAATGAATGCTTTTAATTTTAAAATCTACAACAAATTAATGCTATTTGCAGGTGAAATAAAAGACCACAAAAGAAAAAAAAAATTGATCACCCCATTTCGAATAGATTTATTATTATATCGGAACTTTTCAACCCTATCCTAAAATATTTTTTTTTCTTTTCTAATGCTTACATGTATTGTAAAGGGAAGTTCCCTAAGATTTTGAGCTTAATCTTCTTACATAGCATAAATGAGTTTGTTCAAATTCTTTGTCTTGCATAAAGTTAAAACTCCAACAAACATACTTACGGTTAGAGCAAAAACTTGAATGGTCACAGTGAAAACTGGCTTGTCTTGAGTTCACCTAGCACAACTCTCCTTTTGCTTGTCTTTATATTTTTACCTCTGCTTCATTGCCTTTTATAACATTGCCATTATCTTTTCTTTTACCCCATTTTTGTGCCCCTTTAGCCTAAGCTGTGTTTATATTATCCACTCTTCTT
The DNA here is from genome assembly GCA_013396695.1 of Sakesphorus luctuosus. Classification (NCBI taxonomy): domain Eukaryota; kingdom Metazoa; phylum Chordata; class Aves; order Passeriformes; family Thamnophilidae; genus Sakesphorus; species Sakesphorus luctuosus. The sequence continues at coordinate 108,437 of VWZD01000209.1, forward strand.
TTCCTCTGTCAGTTTTATCCATCACTGCTTTGTTTTGGTTTTCTGCATGTTAGACCTATCACTCTATTTTATAATCCTTTTTCTTCATGCTCTTGGCTTTCTTTTATTATATCATATTATAATACTGTACTGAATCTTTATATTCACCACAACCCACAGATGAAAAACCTTATTCTTCCTTTTCAATACTTTTCTACTTTGTGACACAGAAAATAATAGTGGTGGCATATCGTTTTTCTTATTCCAGGACAGAAACAAGAAGATTGGAAGTGGTGAGGTAATTGATTGGAGAGAGGTATTTTTTTTTTTTAGTTCTTCTAACATCTCATTAGTGTCAGGTGAATTAAAAAAAACAGAAAATGGCTTATACAAAGTAGAAAAATGGAATTAATAGCTCATAAGGAACTCCTAGGGAGCTGACAACAACCTTTTTGTATATGTTGGCTAGAAGAAGTAATTGCAAGTTATTTGGGCCATAAATTGCTCTTTGACTTTCTTTTGAAGCGTCTTGCAGTTACTGTTGACATTCATCTTACCATTACAAACCTGCAGCTCTTCTTTGAGGTCAGCAGAAGCAATTGAGGAAACTGATGGGTTTTTTTACATGATTGTTCCTCTTTTGCTGTAACTTTGGCAACTAAAGTTGTTCACAGTAGGATTTAGTAGAAGCTATTTATTATTTTCTAAACTTATTAGGTAGTAGAGATACATCTGAACCTGAAGGTAAGCTTTCCCAATCAAATCATTTGATGTAAAATTTTTCTGAACACAACTCTATGCACATTTTAACTGTGCACCATCACATAAACCATATAACTATATGTTCTTTAGGGAAGAAAAAACAGAGGCTTTTTATGATGCAAAAATTTACTATAGGTTTGAAGTAAAAGCTGGTGGGTTTGTTTATATGAAGCCTGGAACAAACAAAAGAAATAATTTCTCTTATCACATTGCCTGAAATGGGTCATGAATTGCACATTGGCTGGTTTTGCTCAAAGCATTAATGTATTTGGCAGTATGTAAAACCAACCCTGTAGGGTACCTCTATCAATAATTACCTACCTTGCCTTAAATGATTGATTGATTATTACCCAGTCATTTGGATTTTAAAGAAATCTGATATTTTCCTTTGCATTTTAGCTGCCATGTAGTATACATTAAAGTCTATTAAAAACAAGATTATTTGCATATTTGGAATGATTTGTTTTATTTTTCTATGTATTTTTCAACAGTCTGTGATTTAAAATCCCACTTGAAGCACTTAGTTTTCAGATTATACACTGTATAGAACTTCCTTTTTTTGACTTATCATCTTATACAAAATATGGTGCATAAAAATATGGGATGTGTGTGCATGTGTTACATTTCCACAGGCTGTTAGCAAATTTAAGAATAGTTGTTATATGTGTTATATATGTAGTTCTAAATATGTGCTGTAGGGATGATACTATTTTTTTTTGTGTATATGCCAGGCTAATTCCAAATGGAAGCTGAAATAATTTGGAAATTAAGTTTCTTCACACCTTTAAAATCCATGCTGTGTTTGAGTGTATAGAGTCTTATTAATTTCATGTACATATAAAAATATAAGAAGTATATACCGAACCTACAGTCATAGCAGTTGCGATATTATCATTGTATTGCTTTCATCCACCATACTGACCATAATTTTGATCATTGTCATCTGAACAATATTATATTAAATTCTGGTATAAATGCCTTATTCAGATATAAACTTGTTTTTTTATTTTTTTTTTAAAAGATATCAACCAGCTACTAAAACGATTTATTTTTGAATGCTGACATGTATCTTTGACACAAACAAGCCTTAATCATGCAGATGCTGATTTCCAGAATGTAATGTTCTCTGCTATAATTACTACAGGATGGTGTAGTTTTACTAATAATTTTGATAGAGGTAAACAAAATTGTTGACAACACAGGTTCCTTTCCAGCGATACTGAATTTGTAAGCAAAATAAGTATAGCCCATTGGAATCAAAATGGTATATAAGGAAGTGTTTAAGTACTCGCATTATAAATCAAAGAATCTATCACATTTCAATGAATTCATCTCACTAAGACTCTTATTTCATACTTCAATCAGCTAGTTAAGCTAAAAAGGTTACAGAATGAAATCTTGAACACTATAGGCAATTTAAGACTAAATGTAGTTACTAAATGAGTAGGGGTTTTGAGTTTGATTTTTTTGTTTTTGGTTTGTAGTTTGTAGTTTGTTTGTTTGTTTGTTTGTTTGTTTGTTTGTTAATTCTCCATAATATCACAGCATATTGTTGAAAATTTGAGGTAAGAGTTATTATCTCTGTCTATTGCATTGAAATGAACAGTATGTGACATATTTGATCTGCTCTATCTAGTATCTGTTTAACATCTGTTTAAGAATCTGTTGTAACTGAAATGTTAATTCCAAACCGTAACCAACAGTAATCCTTTGTGGAGGAAGCACATGTAGTTTAGTTTACTGTGGTGAATTAATGTTGCTTTTATGTTCAAGAGACTGATTATTTTAAATTAATTGAGTCTTGACTATTCTTGCAGGTTATGGAGGACCATGTGACTGTGGAAATGCTATGATTCTGCTATATCATAGAATCAGCTGGGATGGAAAAGACCTCTGACATCATCAAGTCCAGCCCTTGATCCACTACCACTGTGATTACTAGACCATGGCACTAAGTGCTACATGCAGTCTCATCTTAGAAACCTCCTGGGATGGAGAATCTACCACTTACTTGGGCAGCCCATTCCAATACCTGATCACCCTCTCAGTGAAGAATTTCCTCCTAACATTCAACCTAAACCTTCCCTGGCAGAGCTTAAGGCCATACCCTCTTGTCATATATATGGGGTTTAAAAAGATTGACTCACCATACTCAAGAACCTGATATAATTTGAAGGCTGAGTTTTGGAGAAACCTTGTCTATTCCACTTGTAAGAAGAGGGCTAAAGAAGGACTTTTTTTTTTCTTTTTTTTATTCATGTGTATCTTCCCTAACAAGAAATTCCACTAGATATTACTATAACCAAAGGAACACAGCTTAAAATAAAGTGACTCTTGACTGACAATGTTCCATGCCCAAGTTAAAAAACAAAAAACCAAAAAAAAAACCAAAAATCAGTTACAAAACATTTTTATGTTTACTGAGCTGTTAAGTCATATCCTTTTTTTAATTAATACAGTTTGGATAAGATTTTAAATTTGCTAAGTATTACAAAAATATGAAATCCATAATTTAGATGATTCTAAAAAAACCCAAACCCAAACCCAAACCCAAACCCTGAGTTGAAAATCAGTTTTGCAAAATATAAACATTTTATTGAGTGTATTTTTTTGTGGGATGGAATAATTTAAGTGCAAATTTGATTTTTTCTCAGCTACCCGCCTTGTAACGCATCATTACTTGAATTTTAGTGATTTGGAGCTGAAAGTGTTATATTTATTTTTCAGATAAAAACATATCTCTTTCTCTCCCTTGTAGGGTTCTTTTATAACTCTTATACACACATATCCCAATAGGTATATGTATATATCCATATCTATAGATATATATAAATACTTTGGTTTAGATACTAAAAAGAAGACTTATTGTTTGTTTAAATATTACCTAATTTATGTGCTCTCTATCATAAGCAGTACTGTATCATGAGATACATCTATCGTCATTTTCACCTAGCCAAGTTGTTCTTGATTAGATTCAGGCAGTATTGAAATAAATTAACCTTCCTTACAAATATCCTCAAAATATTACATAGAATCATTAAATCATAGAACGGTTTGGATTAGAAGGATCCTTAAATTGATCATCTAGTTCTAAGCCCCTTGCCATAGACAGGGACACCTTCCACTACACCAGTTTGCTCAAAGACCCATCCAGCCTGGCCTTGAACACTGCCAAAGATGGGGCATCCACTTCACGTTATTTTGAGCCATATGCAATATTTTGCATCTAGAATAGCGTTTTGCTTTAAGACAATCTGTGTTTAATTTATGGCAAGAAAGTGTACCATTGTAACATTTTCTGATTTTCTACAAGGTAATAGCAAGTTTACAGCATTTAAGTATTTAGAATGTCAATTAATTTCCATGGAGATAGAATATAGCTTCTGTGTTGATGGTAATCTAAAGTGTAAATATGAATTTCAGATGAACATGTTATGGCATAATTCCACAAGCCATCAATTCCATGTCTTCTATTAATATCTAAACACATATGCTAAAGGTGAAGAGAAAGTTTTCGTAGACAATCTTGTGTGTAGTAGTGGGCTTTTTTCCATTACTCCTGAAATCTTTCTTTTGAGAGGTTTTGAAGAAGTTCAAGATGTATATTTCTAGATATATCTCTTCTTACACTTCAGTCAGTAAAGGTTGTGTTTAACCCTCACTTTTGAAAACTAAGTCATGACTGGGAAACTTGATAAATAGTAAAAAGAAGAGTACAGACACTACAAAAATATTGAGTATTTTCAAAGACAATAGCAGTTAAAAGAATGGTTCAGTTAAGGTAAGAGGTGTTTTCCTAAATGTACACGTTCAGCATTGACTTTGGAAAATTTACCAATATAAAAAGAAATTGTTTCATTTGAAAACAGTATTTTAGTATTGCTGTAGAAATCAGAAGCTTAGGTCTAGCAGTTTCTGATTGGGAAATTTCAAAATAGGAAAAATAGAATGAGGAGAGACAGAATGGACCACTAGCTTACCTGTACTCAGAAAAAGGAGTAAAAAAACCTGGGGTTGTATTAGTACACTTGTAATATAATGTGTGATGGTCATTTAATTAAGACAGAGGTCTATTATCAGCACAAGTACTTTCTGTTATTTATATCTTTCTCCACTGCAAGCAGAAAGAGACCAGAGTCAACATGGGTGTAGAAAGCAAAAATCACCTTAAGGTTGTATGCCTTTTCAAGGTGCTCTACCTCTGATTACAGGTTATAGCAGCCCAAAAGCTACTGTTTTATAAATAAGCGGGCAGATGTGTCCACAATGTTTTTTTGTTTGTTTGTTTGTTTTTTGTTTTTGTTTTTTTAACCCAAGACTGTGATTTCATAATTCTGGTGAACAGGAGGGAATGCTGTATTGTCTAAGTGAGAGGCAAGTCTTTCATTCACTCCCTATCAAGTTGTTGAGTTTATTCAAGTTTACTGCTTTTTATGTCAGAAGGCTCTAGCCCTGTGTTTCATTGTGAAATAAATAGAAGAATACATATTTTGCATTAAATATTTACATTTTCAACCCACTGAAACAACAAAATACTATGTGAGTCACTGGGTTCCCCAGTGCCTTTCCTTTAGAGTAATGCTGGATATTCTACTGCTTTTTTATGATCTGATTCAGAACACATCTTAAATCTTTATATATTATATATTATGTTCAACCTGCGACTCCAATTTTATCGATATAGACAGTGTGATATGCTTTTTGCTACAGGGCTCTTAGGCACAGTTTACTGCTACACTGTGCACAATAAATATATAAATAATTTACTTGCTTTAGTCTATATAAATGATTTGTTTGCTTAATGTGGTGGAAATAATTTGACGTATTATAGTTGCTAGTGTTGTTGCCACCACATTACTACAAATAAGCAAGATCTATATCTCATTTGGTCTTCTGGAAACAACTTTTAAGCTCTTTATTTTAATGCCATTTTTTACAGGTCACCTGCTAATAAATACACAGTTGTGTTATGCCTTGAGAAACTAAGACTTAAGATGAAAGTATTTCTTGAATAATCAGTCTTATTCTCATTTAAATCAGTATTTTAGAGCAATACCATTCATACTCTCAGTTACATACAGGATATAAAAAAAAGTAATCAATGAATAATGGGTAAAAAATAATTGCAAAACCCCCACATCTGACTTCAGAACAATATAACGTAATTTTTACACAATATGTCCACTGTTGTTCAGGCATCCAAGTCAAAAAATCTAAAACAAGTCAAGAGACTTTGCTTTTCTTGATTCCTATGAGAAATCGGACAGAATTATCCTTTTTTTCTTGCTAAAACCCCAAAACTCATTTTCACATTAAAAGTATGGAGACATGGAGATTTCTTTCATAATTATGAGTAGTCTATTGCAACTTTTATGTGAACAACAGGTATTTCAGAATAAAATACCTTTCAAGACTACTAAAAAGTGGACTCCATAAAGTCTATAATTCACCTGCTCCTTTCTTTACCCTCTTGCAAGAAGGCATTTAACTCTTTGTTTTGTCACTTTCAGTGTGTGCCTCTTGGCCTTACTATGTACTATTTCAACCCTTCTCCCAGCTAGAGTTATTCATTTCCTCATGTCTTTCCTGTGTGATCATAAACAGATCAAAGCAATAAGAAATATTGTCATGTTTTCATACCCTATATTAGTGGCATTGTCTCTTGTCTCTGTGGGAAGCTAAGAAACAGGGAGATAAATGCCTTTCACAACTAGCGTTAACCGAACTTCTCGCACCAATAACCAAGGCGGGTTTTGAGGCCCATGCCTAGCCTTTACATCTCTTGATAATTTGTCAGAAAGTGACTTCTCAATAGACAATGAAGTGAGCAGATAATTTTTACTCATATATTTTTTCAAGAAGGTAACTTCTAGTGACATTCTGGAATGGTTTTGGACTTTATTCTGATCTTGTAGTCAGGAACACCTCTTTCATTGCAAAATTGCTGGCACATTTTTTTTTCCTATTTTCAAAATCACAAAGTGCATCAAATAGACACAGTGTCCAAATTCCTGGTTTTCCATGGTATTTGGAAAGAAACAGAAAAAGAAAAGTTACTGTGCTTCCTGAAGAATCAGAAAGCATTTTATTCATCTCAGATGTGACTACAATTTATTTTTAAAGATGTATAAAAATACTTATTCTGATGCTTTTGTTGAAGTATATTTTTTAGAATTTATTTTCTCTGTTTGTATAACTTTTCTACAAAGAAAAGAAATATTATCAATGTTTAAGTTCACTCATCTGTTCACTTGATGGAAAAAACTTGGCTTACGTCTGATTACACTACATCAATTTACATAATTTACTAGATAAATGCAACTCATATATTTAAAGGACTCTCAGAAGTTTGTAAAACTGTTCAACTCTTCAGTTTTAAGTTCACATACAGCAAGTCCCACAATGAACTTTTACTATTTGTAGACTAGATAAAGTATTAATGACAGACAAGTAAGAGATTGTCTGTGGGGGTGTGTATGAATTAATCTGTCAAGAAGAGGAAGAGTAAGAAAGGGACTACTGAACTTCTGAAATTTTAAAATAACTTTTTTTTTGACCAATAGGAAAGCCTCCAGTATTCTATTTTTATAAGACATGATGTAACAGCCTTGCACTGGAAAAAGACACAAAGGAAACTCACCACACCAAGACAAAAAGTTCATTCATGTAAACATTAGTGCTGCATTAAAATCCATTAGCAAAGAACAAAAGGGAGTAGCATCTTGCAAGTTCATTTTCTATTTGTTACAGCTTCCATGATGAAAAATTTTGTATCGGAATATCTTTTGCAGTTCCTTACTCACAAAGTTCAACATTGCAGAAATATGTGAAGCCACATACATACTATTTACAGATACAAGCAGGGTTTTTTTCACAGAGCAATTACTCATCCTTTTTTTTTTTTTCTTTCTTAACAGAAGTTCACCTTAGGCATAATTATTTGTTAGTTGTTCTAGCAAAGCATGTCTGACACTGGCCTGTAATAATTTATAATCAAACCTATAGTCTTACTATTTCATTGCTGTATTATAGGAGTCTTAGACATAAATTTGTCTTCTGTCACATCTTTCAGTTTGTCTGAATTTTTTGACAGGAAATAGCTTGGATTTGCAATATGAACCCTGCATGCTAACTGTATTTAGAAAGCTTTTATCTAATCTTCAAATGTCAATGAATCTTGAGGACAGACCACGTAAGTAGAGAGACAGGAAGCCTGAACAGATTTCCTTCCACTCCACAGCAGTTTTTATCTCAGTGAGTTAAGTGCAGGTAAGAGCACTGGTTAAGTAAATGCTGGATGGGTTCAATACAAGGGCAAAAATGGCTATGGGGCAGTGTGGCCAGAGGAATGAATCAATCCAAAAGGGACACAATCTGTATGTCCAGCAGCTGAGTTTGGTAAGAACTCCTATTTTTTTTCACCTACCAACTCCTTTTTATTCATGATTGATCCTTAAAGTGTTTGTTCTCATGCAAAGCTCAGTGATCAGCAGCAGAAAGAGGGCAAGTAAGAAAAGAAGAGTAAGAAGTGATTGCTGAGTTCAACAAGCAGAATGATAGAACACTAGTTATTAGTATCTTGGTGATCAGCTACCATTCTAAATGCTCACTCTCCCAGATGATGCAGAGCTGCCTTCAGCCTTGCCTTTTGCTATTCTCAAAATACTTCAAGACAGAAAGCATTTAAAGACAAATTAACTCTGTGTGGATTTTTTGAAGCATTTGAAACATTTTACATCTTTTAACAAAACTACCTCAATCATAAAAGAACTAGTGCTCTACTGTGATAAATAAACTAGCCATGTCTAATTCACATAATTTTCACATAATATCCTCCTACTTTGTATAACAGCAGAAGAACAGCTGTACGGGGATAAAATAAAGGTTTGCATTGCTCAGTATCTTGTGGAGTACTATCTTTCCAGTGGAGGTAAAAAGAGTGCCTGAGAAGGTTTAAAAAAAAAAAAATAGTAATCATAAAAGGATAGTGCTCCCACCCCCTCCTTAGTACTCTAAACTCCAGCTATTTTCAGCTCAGGGGGCTTTCTGAGTGGAACATAGTTCCATACATGTCATTACTTCTAGAGATTTCTCTCCCATTAACTTGATCTGTCTCTGCATGAATTCCAATGGGTCATGAACTGGTGTCTGCATGTGTATTAAAAATAGATTTTGGCCTATTATTTACTTCTGGGGGCACACACACTTCAGCAGCATTATATGTGGTTTGTTTTTTTTTTTCTCTTAGCTGAACACAAAGGGAAAATGCTCTTGTTTTCAAGTATGTAGCACAGAAAGTATAACACCAATGAAATTGTGTATTTTATGACTATGTACCATGGAAATGCTGGTGCATCTGCACCTGCTTGTAGACTTAGGTTAATATCTGCAAGGAACTGTTTCTGTGGGCCTTCAAACAGAAGCATTAACAGTACAGACAATTGCAAAAATACATTCTGATTGGCTATGTTTAGAAAATATCTACTGTTTCTTTCTTATTCAGACAAAAATTCAGAAGCACAGAAGCTATGTATTAAGATTCAATCTAACAAAAAGCAATATTCATTAGAATTAGGTGTAAAAGCATTGTAAGTCTTATTTCTTAAAGTCCCTAGTTAAAGATTCACTACTGGACAGAATACTGAAACAAATGAATCTGAACATATTAACATTTATGATATTGTTTCAACTATATTTATTACTAGGGAAGCTTTTAACAGGGTAGGATGACCTCCAGATATTCCTTTACACCTGAATTTTTCTATGATTATCTATGTGTAAGTAGGAAAAAAAACCCAAACAAACAAAAAACATTCAGCAAAAATCTCCCCACCAAACCAAACCAATCAACCAACCAAAAAAAACCCCAAAGACAGACAAAAACCCCCTACAACTAAATCCAAAATCCCAATCAACTTATAAAGAGGTCTAAAAATGCTGAAAAGTGCTAAGACACTATCTTATATTCTAAATTACCAGATTTTATTCAGATGAACTAGTCTTGTGTGACATTAGGTTGTGAAATTTAATATGAAGATATCATAGAAGAAAAGCTTTATTTTGATGTCCTTACTTCTTTAATTAGATAAGACATGTAAATAGTTGTAGTGTAAGCAGGTCACTGAATGATAAAATCAATCAATTGTTCAAAAGTAGAGTGCATAAACAAGTGTCAGACAGTGCTTTAAACAATGTTTCAAGTCAGATTTATCAGAAGAAAAGATTATGCAGATGCTAATGGAACTTCTAATAACAATGTGAATTTCCAGTTTAGGGACTACTGATTTTTAGACAGATTTATTTACTTTCCATGGAAGAGAAAAGATTTGATACTTTGAATGATGGGTTTCACAGAAAAGGTACAACAAACTAAAGGAAAAAAAAGACAGAAACATGAACTGATGTAATTTTTTTTTTAAAGGTAGATATCAACTGTATTTGCAGATTTATTTGCAAATTTCTTCTGTTTCATGAAAACGTACTCAGTATAACATTCAACAACTAGCTGTGATGAATACTGCAGTTATTCAGTGTTACCTTTACTTAAAACACGTGTGGTTTGTTACAGGATATTCTGTTAGTCCTTTAAATTGAGTAAGCATTTTAAAAAGCGTAGTGTAAGAATAATCAGTAGAAGTGCATGCTAACAGTACAAAAGTACCTGCAGTATGCATTTTCAGTGGTGGTTCTGTGGTGTAGTGGAGAGCACTCTGGTCTCCGAATCCGAAGGTCACGAGTTCAAGTCTCAGTGTACGGACCGTCCCCGGCAGTTAAATGCCTCCCTGCCATCCGATCCCGTCAGAGACCGGATGCGAAGCAGGGTCAGCCCCTGTAGATAGTCCTTAAGGACTTCACTGTCACTGTCCAAGCTTGCTCAGCTGTGGCAAATGAACCTTAGGACTTAAACGGTGGGGCCAGTTCTGTGCACGCTGTGCCTCACCTAAAAAAAAATTCACTGTGCAGGCTCGAAGGGCACACCTTCGTGGGGAGAGCCCTTCCCAAATCTTCGTTCGCAAAGATTGGCCATTATATATATTATATATATTATGCATTTTCAGTATTGCAGATTTGTAAGCATTTTGTGAATACTACTAGCTGTCCAAATATTATTTGTTGGAATGAAACTGACCTAGCTCTATTATGTGCCACTGCTCTCCAAGCTAAACCATTTCTTTGAAATACGTAATTTAAATGGTGCATAAACTTCATGTTTATTATCGATAAAGGTGTGAATTGCATGTGGGGCAAATACTGTTCTTAAGCACTCTCACCTCATTCAATTAGGAGTTGAATTAATTATCTTCTTCTTCCCTTTCAGTTATTTTCTCACAACTTTTTTACCAATGGTTCTGAAAAAAAAAAAAGTGTTCTTATCTAACAAACACAGATTTCAGGTCCTTGATGGAGATTTGTTTGTTTAAAAGCCATTCGTTGTCTTGTGAAGTTTTTATCACCTCTAGTTTACCTCAAAACAACTTCATTTTGTAGTGTTAATTTATAACATTTATCAGGTTACTACTATGTATCTCCAGAGTCCTTTAATAGTTTTGCTTCTTCAGTTATTTACTGCAGTAAAGCTCTCTGTCAGTGATAGGATTTTTGATTTCACTTGTTAAATAAGCTAAAAAAAAAAGCTATTTATGTAAGTTTTCACAAAGAATTGTTGATTTTACTTGCTTGTCACATGAATGAATATGGCCTCAGGGCTCTCTTCCCTTAGACCACTTTGCTGTATATGTGTCAGTTAAAAAATCACTCAAGGAATGTCACATAGTGTTTTCTTTTGTTAACCTGCATATATGTATTTTTATAGCCTTAATTGCAAATAAATACACTTTTAAAAAATGCTGAAGGAAGTCTTCCATCCTGTTGTAGCACACAAGTTTATTTTCTCCTTCACATGTTTTTTTTTTGTTTGTTTTTTCCCATAATATCTGCAAGGAAAGAAAGGCTGAATACTGTGAAATTTTGTGAAGGGATGAATAACCAACAAAATTTTACAAAAATTAAAAAAAAGGTTTTAACAGGTGAAAGGCTTTATCTGTAATGCGTCACTCTGAAACAAGGAGTTCTGTAAATAATGCTAATACTTTCTTTTTTTAAAAATTTAAGTGTTAAAGTAAATAACCTCTGCTTGTTGTAAAATATTTAACTTCTGAGTTCCTGTCATTATGAGTCCAGATTGTAATTCCCTTATTTAAAATGATCTATACTCATTCCAAGCAATGTTTTTTTTCCAATTACATTTGATAAGCTTTTATAAAGGGATTTCACATTACCTTTTATTAGTTATTAGAAGTCATGAAAAAGTTTCTCATACAGTAGCTGATCTGTAGCTTAGAGTAACAAGTTCTTGCGGTTTCTTATGCAGCATTTTATGAGAGTTAACTCAGAGGTGTATCAGAGATAGCACCTACTGTCATATTTCATTTTCCAGATATCTCAGCACAAAAAAAAATGTACCTATGAGATGTGAAAAACTAAGTCAAAGCTACTACTGAATAAAGCTTGAAACTTAGATCTTTTTTACATAAAATGTAATGAAACAATCCTTAATGTTCTGAAATAACTAACGGGAAGTTGTGCTATTGTTTGTGCAATATAAGATTTCAAGAATATATTTGCTGCAAAATTTGGTCATTACATCTTACACAAACTTTGAATGGTAAAGCAGCATGATGTAAATGTACAGATTTTTAGCTGTAATTTACTTTACACAGTACTTTCTGACTAAATGCAGTGTCACAACACTGAGTGTGATGTTAGCTCTTATTGTCCCTGTTCATCTCTCTGTGGCTCCATCTCTGCCTACAGCCTAGGACTCTATGTATGGCCACTGGGGCTGCCAGCCCCTGAGCCAGTTACACTCTAGCAGGTCCAGTATCCCGCCTCCATTATCCTGCCCTGTTGGACCATGCCAAACTGCACCCAGCTGCAGGTCCACATCCCAGCCGTTGGCATTTGGACTTGCTAAATTTCTTCCTACTAATCATTGCCCAAGACTCTAGTCCACCTAGATTGTTCTGTAAGGCTTCCTGTGCCTCGAGAGAGTCAACAGCAACTTCCAGTTTGGATCATCAGAAAACTTCCTAGAGGCATCACACAGCAGCCAAAACCCAAGGGAGATAAAGTAAGATGTCCTGCTGCTGAATCTGTAACTGTGATGAAATCACTCTCCTTGGACAGATGTCCCCATGCCAAGATTATCTCAGGTACTATCCTGAGATGTCTTCTCCCAAGGTATGACCAAAGTCACTCAAGCTCCACCTTAATGTAAATAAATAGTATAAAAGTGAGTTAAGAATGGGGAGAAGGTAGGAAAGACTCCATCATCAGATCAGTTGATGGGCTGAACTTCTGTTCTTCTCCATAGAGATGTCTATTGGGTAGGATCTGTGTGAATGCTGAATGATTATCTTGAGCCAGATTTTATGGGGGATTAGAGTTTGTCTCTATAGTTTTTTGAGTTAGGATATTGCTTTGACTGCATTTTTACAGTCAGATGCTATCACTGGTGATCCCTGTCACAATAGTTTTAAGACTGTTATTCTCTAGATTGTTAATGTGAATCCTTCAAGGGTGCTGACGGTAGGTAAAGTCACTTACAGTAAGTAAAGATGTGGAGACCCAGGAGAGGGTCATACTCTCTTTGCAATGTGACCCTAAACAAGTCAGTCAAACTGCCTTCTGATCTAATGAACTACTCAGTGAAGGGCCCCTGTAAGAGGACCATTGACAGACCGATTTGGCACAAGGGTATTGGCTTTCCTGGGATTCTGACAGACTGATCAAATACTAAGGATTTGAGTAAATGTCCCCTTTTCCTGTTATAAATCAGTTAAAAAACCTCACTTAAAACTCAAACAATTGTCTTTAGGCTCATAGGTGAAGCTTCACTAACTTGGAGTGAAAGATTACTTTCCCCCTTTCTTCAGTACTTCTAACATTACATCAAAATCTCTAGACTATCAGCATTTCAATTTACAGCTTTTATGTCATATTTCCATTGTCCTAACTGAAACCTAGTAGCCTCTGTTCATATTTTTCTTGCACACACTGTTCCAAATTAAAGAGATTAATAAGAAGAACTCATCAATAGAAAAAGTTTTCAAACAATGAGTAATACTGAATAACATTATAACCCCAAATATGTGAAGCTTTCATGTAATCAATAAAACTGATAAGACAGGCATAACATATTCAAGAAGCTACCATACTTGCTTGCTTACTCCCTGCTTTCTGTTACAAATAAGCATTTCTATTAAGAAATACTCTCATTAAAAATGAAACCTGACTATAGTAAAACTAACAAAGTTTACATTTATTTCTGCCTAATTTTACATGAAGATTAACAATGTTAATATCAAGACAGTGCACTTCATTTTTCATAGTAAATATTTGTATAAGGGTCAATATCCACCACCACAAGTATTAAATCCTTCGCTACTGAATTATATACATTTTAATAGAAAATCCACAATACAAAAGGAAAACCTAGAATTCTAACCTTGAACACACACATAAAATAAATTCATTGAACTCATTTGAACTCAAAATTGATTTTTACTAAACATCACTCAAGGCTAAGTGAATTTTAGTTAAAGAGATACTGTGGCATCATCTGTCCCTCTAACAAGGATGTCAAAAATAGCCTCTGGTCTGCTTCCAACTGAGCTCTTATCTTTTGCAGAAACCCATCTGCTGTAGCATCAATGAAGATGGTTTTTTTCCCCCAAGTATTTTTCAAATGCATTGACATTTATTTTAGGTACTGTAATATGCATGTGTATTAAATTTGCCTATTACTTTACATTTGTAAGTAAACCATAGACAATAAAAAGACTCTTTTTTGTTGTTTTATCTTGTTTTGTTTTGATTTTTTTGTTTGTTTGCTTTTTTGTTACAGTACATGGAATTAATTTAAGGAAGACATGTAAAACAAAACCATTTTTGATGTTTCTTTCCTCTAAAACCTGAATTTCTTAATAGAGTGGCTAGCTTCTCTAGTATAGATTATGAGAGAGGAAAAGAATTCTTCTGGAGATACTAGGTCAAACTTAGACCAGCAGTAAGAAAATACAACTTCATTAGGTATTATGAGCACTTTCATTGCAGCAGAAATTACCTTTATCTGTGAGATTTACTCTGGGGTTTGTAAACTCAAGAAAATCATTCTCACTGTCACAACCAGAGGCAACAGACACACACTGAAACACGGAATTTTATCTGTGAGTGTGAATGAACACAGGTACAGGTTACCCAGAGAGGTTGTGGAGATAGTCCAAAGTGATCTGGACGTGGTCCTGGGTAACTGTCTCTAGATGGCCTTATCTGGTCAGAGGCCCAGGGGAGGTTGAGCAAGATGACCTTGAGAGGTTTTTCCAGCCTCAAATAATTCTCTTAATGAAGGGATGACATAAGAGATTCAGGTAAAGTCAGGTGGAGTAAAAATGAAAGGAGAATACAGCAGACGCATCATAATTTCATTTTTTCCCCAAGCTTCATGAGTATTTTTTAAATGAAATCTGTTCCTTTGCTATTCAGAATTCTCATCTATAAAATACGACTATTTGTCTGTCTTACTGGCATGTTGATTAATTCATACACCTGAAGGTTCTACAGAAGCAGCTGGAAAACCACTAAATTTATTAATAATAAAATGAATACAAAGTAGTTGTAGTAAAACTGAAAGAGAAGTTAAAATAAAGGGAGATGTAGTGGGAATAGGGATTTTTTGAAAGACTTGGTTGCACAACTGAAGATTTTTTTCTGCACTATTAATCTGAAGCATAGCATAAATATTCCTTGTTTGCCATTTTACACACATAATGAATTAAAATAGACATGGTAAGAGAAGTTACATTTTATTTCAGGATGAAGTACATGTCCATATATCCTCAGTATAAAAAAAAGTATTGAGTCATGTGATGGTCCTAATTAGGAAGGCATCAGTAACCATTTCACTGTCTAGAAAGACCTGACAACATATTTTCACTTGCCTTGGTAAAAAATAAAAAAAATAATTAAACAAACTACTATTCTATCCATCAGCAGATCCTTAAATTAGATGCCTAATTGATCCTTACTATCCTGCTTTATAAAATTCAGACAAATTGAAAGATCTTATCTTGGGTATATTTTTAAACCTTGTGCATAATGTAGACATGCACTCAACTTTTAACTGTTTGCTGATCCTCTGCCTTTTTTTTTTAACAATGTAAGTTTAGGACTAAACAATAGATATTTATTCAGAAAATTAAGGAACACAAACATCCCCCTCTCGTCATTAAACATGGTATTTCATATTCAAGGGGGAAAAAGCAACGTCTATACAACTTCTTCGACATAATTTTTCTTCAGCATTTTTCAACAACAGAAGTTCAATAGATAAGAGATACATTGAAGATCAACAGTCGTACCTAAAATGATCCTCAACATCTGTCCATTTGTCATAGAAAACATTGTATGATTCAAATTAGCTTAACTTGCTTCTCACTGAGGGAAACTTGAACTAGCAGCTGAGGGAAATGGGACTGCACAGTCAACAAAACAGACCAGAAATAAAAATTACCGGGAAATAATGTCATTTTAAAGGAACAACTGCATTACAGAAAAAAAAAGTTTTAGCTTAAGACAAGAACTGTTTGGTGTGGTGCACTTCACTGGGTAGAGGAACAGGTATGTGAGTGGGGTTGAATGCTAGGAAGTAAAGGAAATCTGAAGAGTGTTACTTAAGTCATTGATATCAGGAAAAAAAATGGTCCCGGAAAGTGACTTAACCATACTACTTGTGAAATGGGGTTTATTACTTCATTTGCTCCTATCAAAATAGCAAGAGTTCATCTAAGAATAATCAGTCTGCATTTCCCTCTGGAACAGTCATCCTACTCCATCCCTCCCCTAACAACCTACCACTGAACCTGGAAGAGACTTGACTAAAAATACTTCTAAAAGGAGGTGAATTTTCCTCCATAAAGAGTAATAACAAGTTGATAGTTTCTCTCCATGTTTTACAAACATGCATTTATTATTTTGATTTTTTGAATTATTAAAAAATACGTAAAAACCTGTCCTGTATTTTCAATGAAACAACTGAGAAAGTATTCCTAACAAAAAAAAGCTGAGCAGAATGCAGCAGGACCAGAGTGCTAGGGACAAAGACACAAAATCTGAAAAAATTGACATTGCTTTATATTGCTCTGCAAATGTTCTAGATATTTACTGCAGCCTATTCTATCCAGTTAAGCTTCACACTCTGAAGAAACCCGTATCTTCTCTTCCAGTGCCCAGTCGTCTGTTTTACAAGGAAAAAAGACAAGCTTGAATAATGGATTACTCCAGCTACATAAGTATTAATGAGCCATGTTTGCTTTATGCTCATATACCTAGATTTCTTTTTATGACATCAGTAAGAATTTGGCTTTATATAATTGAAATTGCAACAATGTATAGGAATATAATAAAACTCATGAACTTGGGATAGGAAGATCATAATGATGAATTTGAATACTTCCATGCTTGTAAACTCACAAACCTCACAAACTACAGATACACAAAAACCCTACAGAACACTCCTATCATATTTTTAATGACTTAAGAGATTGACTGATAAACGGTTTTATTGCCCTGTTTGTGGGAACTGCGCAACATAGTGCAAGGAAGCACAAAATACATAAACCATATAAACCTAGAAGTGATGACTTTTATATTATTTAAGGGAATACTTGTCGAGGGCAGCTCTAGGAGCTGCTGTTTTCAGTAAATACTTTTATAACTGACTCTCTTTCACTATTACTACAGGAGGACAGCACAAAACTTCTTTGATGACAACAATAAAAGGATCATAAAACATGGACTTTCAGACCTATATTTGGTAAGATTAGGGAAAGATATATTGTGAGGAAGACGAATGTTGCTTTTTCAGTAATATATTTTAGAGAATACTTGTATTTTGGTAGATAGGAATAGTAAATAAATTGATAAAAGCAATGAAAGGCAAGAATTTTTTGTCATACTTGAAGTTAGGTTCTATTTGCCCAGTGCAACAAAGCTTTCCAAACATCATTGTAGAAAATGTCAATATAAATATTAGACACTGTCAGAAGAATTACAAGGATTGTATGTAGGGTATAAAATTTTTTAAGACATCTCTTTGTTTAATTTCATTTTTAAACAACTGTCTTCCCAATTTTCACAGTCCTTATTCTCAAAGTAACTCTTTGAATCTGAACTAGCCTGTATAGGTGCTCAGATATAGAGATTTTAATTATTTCATGATGTATATAGATTCCAGCTATTTAATATATTGAGGTCTCACATTTCTGACATTTCCATTGCTTGAATACAGTTCTGCATAATGTTGCATAGTCTTTGCCATTTACAAAACAGATTCTAAATTAAGGAATCCTGTTTTGGTGTCTCCCCTTAAAAATCAGATTCTTTACTTTTAAAAAGAGTTCTTTGAAAAGGAGACTAATTTGCAGTTCCAACCTGTTTCTTATAGTATATGATCCATTTCCCAAAGTCTTCTTTCAATCACTAGATTGTGATGTTATTGAATAATAAAAGAGGGGCACTTCTGAAAAAAAATGCCATGGATCAGAACTTGTATAGAGGCAATCTCCAGAAAGACAGGTGTTCTTGCTCAGGTGAACCTATGCAATTCCTGTAGACACTTAAGCATTGTCTATAGTCAACTGATCAGAAGGCTCATCAGATTTCACAGATTAAAAAATCATCAAGATTGAAAGAGACCTTCAAGATAACTTAGGCCATCTTTTCCTTATTCCCTAAGCTGGTCATTTTTTCATAGTAGAAGATCAGGTTGGTCAAGCAGGACTTGCCTTTCATAAACCCATGTTTGTTAAGCCTGATCACCTGGCTGTCCTGCACATGCTGTGTGATGGCTTTCGGGATGAACTGTTCCATGCCCTTCACTGGTACCAAGGTCAAGCTGCCAGGCCTGTAGTTGCCTGGTTCATCCTTCCAACCCTTCTTGCAGAGTTGTTACATTTGCCAATTTCCAGTCAACCGGGACTTCCGCAGTTAACCAGGACCGCTGGTAAATGATTGAAAGTGGCTTGGCAAGCTCTTTTACCAGCTTCCTCACTGACGCAGCCTTGGTCGGTGGGAGAGGGACCAGACCGGCTGCAGGGGTCCTTGTGCTGCCTGCTGAGCAGTGGTGGGTCGAAGCTGCAGCAGCCCCAAGTTGGGTTCTCCCACCCCGCGGTCCGTGAAAGAGACACGGAGACAGTATGAACACTTGGGAAGCCAAGAGCCAATCCTTTATTGAACAGGGGGGAGAGCCTTTTAAGCCCTCGGGGAGAGAACCATCCAGAAATGGGGAGGAGTTAAGGTGGAGCATGCAAATCTGCCACAACTGATAGGGTAGGGTAATCAGTGGGTGGTAACAGGGGAGGAGAGAACAGGGAACCGACGGGATTGGATAACACCTTTGGGGAAACTAGCCAATGGTAACTGGACTTACACTGACAGGCCAAGCCCATCAGTGCAGCCAGCACCACAGGAACAGGGGATAACAAAACTCTTCCTTTAAACTTTAATAAAGAACTGGGGTAAATGTGGTCAAGTCCATGGTGTAGTGTCGCAGTCCGGCTAGGGATGGTCCTCCTTCTGTGCCTTCCAGACATTAAAGTTAGTCTCTCTATCTCTTTCTCTTCTCCAATCTTCCATGCTTACATAGGTTGCCCCATCTCCAACACCTCACTATTCTTGGGTACATCCAATCTGGAGTAATAGACTTGTGGGTATCTAATTGGCATAACAAGTCACTACCATTTCCCCCTGGATTATGTGGGCTTCACGCATCTCCCCATTACTAACTTTCAGCCCTGGTAGCTGGATATCCTGAGGACAACTGGTTTTGGTATTAAAGACTGAGGCAAAGAAGGCATTAAGTATCTCTACCTTTTCCTCATCCACTGGCACTAGGATACCCTCACATCTAGCAAATGATGGAGTAATTTCCTGGCTCTCCTTTTACTATATTTATAGAAACTTATTTTGTTGTCTTTAACAGCAATGGTCAAATTAAGTTCCAGTTTGGCTTTGGCCCTTCTAATTTTCTCCCTACATAACCTCACAACATCCTTGTAGTCCTCCCAAGTTACCTGTCCTTCCTTACAGAGATGATACAGTCTTTTTTTTCCCTGAGTTGCAGTTCTCTCTTTAACTAGGCCTGTCTTCTTCACTGCTGGTTTGCCGTATGGCACATGGGAACAATCTGTTCCTTTAAGATTTGCTTCTTAAAGCATGTCTAGCCTTTCTGGACTTTTTTGCTCTTCAGGACTGAATCCCACATGACTCTGTCCATCAATCTCATAAAGAGGTCAAAGACTGCCTGCTGGAAGTCCAAGATGGCAGCTCAGCTGATGCCCTTCCTAACTTCACACAGAATCTAAAACTCTCTCATTTCATGATCACTATGCCTAAGACAGCCTCCAACTACCACATTACCCACCAGTCCTTCTCTGTGCACAAACAACAAGTCTGGCAGGGCACTACACCGGGTAGGCTCCCTTGCCAGCTGTGTCAGGAAGTCATCTTCCATGCACTCTAGGAACCTCCTAGACTGCTTCTTCTCTGCTCTGTTGTATTTCCAGCAGACATCTGTCAAGATGCAGTTCTCTATGTACAAGGACTGGTGATTGTGAGTCTTCTGTCTGTTCTTCCTGGTTAGGTGGTCTGTAACAGACAGGACATGCACTCTCTGACCTTCCCCCTGTTCTTTACCCACAGCCAATCAATCTTGTCACCACCGTCTTTGATTTCAATATGGTCAAAATACTCCCTAACACACAGGCTACTCCACCACCCTTCCTGCTTTACTTGCATCTTTTAAAGTGTTTATAGGCATCCACTGCACCACTCCAACCAACAGAGAGAGCCATCCCACCACCTTTCTGTGATAACTACTATGTAATAATTTCTTGCTGCACAATGATTTCCAGCTCCTGCTGTTTATTGTGCATGCTCCATTCATTGGTGTTGACACACTTCAGCTGGACTATCGATTTCGGCTCTGACACTGGCATGCTGTCCCTGGGCTCATCTCCAGTGGGCCTGGCTGTATCCCCTTCTGCCTTCAAACCTAGCTTAAACTCCTCTCTATCAGCTCTGCCATCTTATGGGCCATAACTCTTTTTCATATCTGAGACAGGTGGACCCCACCTGTTGTCAGCTGTTGTTGATGCTGTGCAAATCACTCTGTGATCAAAACAAAAACAAATTTCCACCTATGGAATCAGCCTCTAAGCCATGCATTAACTAAGTCAGTTTTCCTGTTCCTTTTAGTATTTGTCCCTGATTCTGAAAGAATTGAGGAGAACACAACTTAGTGATGTAATTTGACCAAAACCATCATGCCTTGAATTTTGCTGAGATTCAGCTCTCTTTACAGATGATTTATTTTGTGCATAGACTTCAGTTTACCTTCTAAGCATTAGTAGTTAGCTAAATTCCCACTTACTATTGTTATACTGCCATTTGATTTTATGGAAGTGGAAGAGTGGCAAATTGATTGTAAAGTGACTTCCTAGGAGTAGGTTACACAGCTTCTGAAGAGCACGAGAATGCACAAAAAGGTGGATATAGATGTTTGGTGGAGTATAGCCAGATATTGGCTGACAAAAAAGGAAGCCTGGGAGGAGTTAGCAGACCTTTCAAAGGCCTTTCAGTAGGCACTGATGCTTTTATCTCCAACTTCTTATAAAACTTCTTTCTTCAGTAGGTAACCCAAAATTAAGAAGGGGTCTCCACTGAGGTATGACATTGTCAGATTGCCAGTCATTTTACAGCTAAACACCTTTAGTTATGCAAAACATTACCAGAAAGTCCTGCAATCAAGACATTCTGGCTGAGGTTTGTCTTCACAAAGAAATTCTTTTGCATAACACAGTATTTGTGATTGATGGTAGTCACATATTAGCTTTGAAAACGGGCTGCTTAGTCATCAATAAATTAGACTTTAAAGCCCCTTTTCATGTAATCTTTGGATGCAACTTTCCAAGTGTTCTTGTCTAAGTAGAGAGAATATTTTTACAAGGACAAAAAATATGTAAATTAAAGCATCTTGGATGATCCTCTTGATGTCACTGGGGCTGCATAATTTTATATATCTTTCATTCCAGTTCTAGTTAAATGTTGTAACATTTCTTTGTAAAAATGCTTAGTTTAATTTTTAATCTATTATTTTCTATTTGGTCAGCACTGTCTTCCTTTCTGGGATTTAACATAAAAAGCACCTGAAAAAATAATGAAGCTTTTTTTTTGAGTCTCTGGAATGACAACACTGCTGACAGAAAAAAAAAAGTTATTTTACCTTACAGAAGTAAAGGACAGGGAGATTTGAAGAAAACTAAAACAATAAATGTGACTATTGCCAATTGGAAAAGGTTAATGGTTGATAACATAAACATATACATTAAAAACTGTGCATAGTGTAAGTCACAAGGCAAAACTATGTTTTAACCATCTTCCAACTACTCATCACAAGTTTTGGTATAAAACTTTAGGGAATGAAGTACCAATTTTAAATTAAAAAATCAAAACACCATAAACTTAGAAGTTGCAAGGCTCCAAAGGCACATTTTGAACAAGCAGTGCTACCCTACCTTAAAAACAAACAAAAAAAAAACCCCAAAAACCCAAACCAAAACAACAAACAAACAAACAAACAAACAAAAAAAACCAAAAAAACACAAAGCCTCCCAAATCCCCCTGCAAGAGATCCCCCATTTGTAAACACTGCCAGATAATGTAATTTTCCTCTGTAGGGGCTCCACTTTGTTGTGCTAAAAACCAATTTCCTCTCAAAATCATTTTTAGTGGAAAATTGTCACCCCATTTTACTTACAGTGCTTGGTCTCACTGCTGAAGATGCATGAGTATTGACATTGCAATTTCAAACACTGAAAGGCAGATATGAAGGAGAAAGGAATTTCCGTGTTCCAAGAGGAATAGAGGGTGGTATCTGGAAGACTATCAATCCATTTTAGCTCTGCTTCCAAAATCTTAGAATGACATAATCATAGAAGATGCCATGTTGGAAGGGATCCACAAGGATCATTAAATTCCAGCCTGGCCCTGCACAGGACAGCCCCAAAAGTCACACAATGTGCCTGAGAGCATTGTCCAAATGCTTCTTGAACTCTGTCAGGCTTGGTGCTGTGACCATTTCCCTGGGTGACCTGTTCCAGTGTCCAGTGTCCAGTGTCTGTGTGAAAACCTTTTTCTAATATCCAACCTAAACCTCCCCTGACAGAACCTCGTGCCATTCTCTCAGGTCCTGTCACTGATCACCACAGAGAAGAGATCAGTGCCTACCCCTCCTCTGCCCCTTATGAAACTGTAGACTGCAATGAGATCTTCCTTCAGTCTCTGTTAGGATGAACAAACCAACTGACCTCAGCCACTCATAATAGAGCTTCCCCTCAGGGCCCCTTACCATCTTCGTTGCCCTCCTTCGGACACTCTCTAATGGCGTAATATCTTTCTTATATTATGAAGCCCAAAACTGCACACAATATTCAAGGTGAGGCTGCCCCAGTGCAGAGCAGAGTAGGACAATCCCCTCCCTTGACCAGGTGGCGATGCTGTGCCTGATGCCCCCCAAGACACAGTTTGCCTTCCTAGCTGCCAGGCCACTGCTGTTCATATTCAACTTGCCATCCACCAGGACCCCCAGGCCCCTTTCCATGGGCATGCTTGCCAGTGTCTTGTTCCTCAGCCTGTATCCACATCTAGGGTTGGATATGCATACAAAATGTACAGGATGTACATACATAAAGAATTGAAATAGTTTGACTCTCCAGACCATGACCATTTTCCTGTCTTTAAATCTGATGATATTTCTCAGTGTCTGATACCATTGTCCTAAACTTCACTAGAGAACAGCCTATGTCACACTGTCTGAAAAGTAACTCTCTACTTTATTATTAAATGTGACTTTACCTCTTATTTAATAGTAAAGGGACATTTAGTTAATGAAAATGTGATGCTACCAGCTCCTATTGTCTTCCTTGGAATGCTTATTAAGACTTTCTTCTTTTTATTAATGGATTTTAAGTTTCAGCATTTCATTTAGAATTGTCAGTGTTTGCATGAAATAATAAAACTAATTATGTGTATTAGGGATAAATAATAACATGGAAGATGAAAAACAGCTGTATTTTCAGTTGAGATGTATTTCATTAAAAATTTTCACAGTATGTTGCTCATTATGCAACTGGCATAATACTTTATCTTCCTTTCTCAGGTTTATTTTTTTTCTTAAAGATAAGTGTAAATTGTTGTCTAACAGTATACTTACATCAAAAATATTGAGACATCTAGCATTAGCATTAGTGTGAGGGAAATATTTTCTGTTTCTGATTATTTAGTGTTATAAAGTTATTCTGATTTTGGTTGGGTATAATTGTTAATAACATTTACTCACATGTATGGATAAGAACAGCAACATGGTATGGAAAGTAAAGATTGCAAGCTTAGTCTTGGAAATTTGCTTATATTTATATTTTTAATATTTTCCATATTAATTAAGTTAGGTAGACCAAGCAAATTCTATTTCCATTTTGCTCAGCTTACTTTTTTAACAGAACAATTGCCTGTCAAATGAACAATATATTTTGTGCCTTAATTTTGGCTTGATACTGTTTCTCATTAAGTTGTAGATCTCATGTTTGTATGTGTAAGTCTTACCAAATCCAGAACACTGATTGGTACAGATCTAAATGACAGCATATAGTCAGTTTGTAACAGAAGCAGACAAACCTTGAGACTTAAGCGCACTCAGACTAACAAAGTGCCACTGATATATCACCAAGCCCTCCTGCAGCTACAAGTTTAGAGATTCTCTGGTCCAATATTCTACATAGGCTGTAGAAAATCACAGATCATGATGCTCATTATATTTCCAATACAACATGCTTTAAATGTGACTCTTTTTTTCTATATTTACTATACTTGTCTCATCAGTGAATATTATAGAACTGATTAGTTTTGTGATTCCTATACTAAATCTATTAGTAGATTTTATTTTCTTTTTTCCTATATTACCATTTGGATTTTCTGCTTTTGGGCTTTATATATTCCTTCATGTGTTGTTATACTCTAAACAGTTTTGTGCCTACTGTAATTTCAAAGCATCTTTCTAGAAATAAGTACCCAGAATTATATTATATACTCCAGATGGGATTTCATTAGACTTTTTTCACTGATGCTGCCTGTTTCAACCAGAAATACTGATAGTGATGTATTGCTTTTTTCACAGATGAATCAGACTTTGATTTTGTAATTTTACAGTGATCAGTTCATCCATCTAGGCTCTTTTCCAAGTATATAGTAATTTTTTTCTTTTAGTCCCCAAACACATTATCTTGACTTTTTTTTCCTCATTACACTGCTTCCCCTTTCTATTGCTCTTTGTAACCTCTTTCCAGAATTTTGCTACTCTTAATAAGAGCACACTTTTAATACTTTTTGCCATCTCATTATTTAGCATAAAATTCACTGTTAGTCATCAATTTTTCTCTGATAAAATAAGAATTTATTGAATAACACCACATAAACAATTCTCTGGGTTTTGCTTTCTTAGAAAGTAGGTTATCCTGTTAAGTTCTTCTAACATAAATTTTGCTTTTAATGATGAATTTTGTCCCATTTTCTGTTCACTTCCACCATTC
This sequence comes from Sakesphorus luctuosus, assembly GCA_013396695.1. Taxonomy (NCBI): domain Eukaryota; kingdom Metazoa; phylum Chordata; class Aves; order Passeriformes; family Thamnophilidae; genus Sakesphorus; species Sakesphorus luctuosus. The sequence continues at coordinate 133,879 of VWZD01000209.1, forward strand.
CTATATTATGCTTTCCTTTAAAAGCTCTTAATTGAGGAGAAACATATGTCCATTGTTGAATAGATTTTCTCTCCCTAGTCTTTTTAAGTGCAGGTACAATATTTATTATTAGTCATTTCTATGGCCTAATACTTGATTTGCTAGATTTATGAATATTCCCAAGAGACCTGCAATTTCATGTCACAGATCCTTCTGACACAGAGATAATATAATCATCAGAGTTTGAGTGCATTAAGACATAGGCAAGCACATCCTCAAAGTGAATGAAAGCCCTTGAACACTTCTCCACCACATTCCTATCCTTCAGATGTTTCCCTTGTTAGGTTGAAAGATAAAGAATGGCTTATTATACTTAGCTTTAGTTAGAGAGCAGTGCACAAACTGTGGGGCATAGCTGTACAGGGGATGAACCTGCATCTGAAGATGGAGCTGCCTGAATGTTTCATCCACTTCAAACATGGAAATTTCCAAGTTCATGTTTTCATTTCCTTTCTCCACTTTCTCTCTGCTCATGTAGAAAGTTTCAGTCCTGTGCAAATACTTACCTTGCTTTTGGCACAAAAGTAGATCCTTTTTCATTTCATTTCTGCTAGCATAATTCCTCCTGCCCTTACTTTGTCTGGTTGTTTTCATTAATATTATTTTTGTCATCAATGACTTTTTAAAAATTTTAATTATTTATAACTTTGGTAATTTCTGTTTCACCTATATCTTTGACTTTAAAGACTTAAAAGTTTGTTTTCTTCATTCCTCAGGACCTATATTCAGCTTACGACAACTATCACAGAAATACCATATAGCTGCTCAGGTATTCCTCTATAAAAGACTCCAGAGTCTGAATAAATATTTTTGTATGTATAAAGTCCTCAAATGATAGGTGACTGAGAAAAAAATCACACATTACCAGCACATCAAATGCTTTGTTGTGAAGTTTCCTATAGATTAAGAAAATGCTGTGGGTTAGACTTGTTTTTTGGATCTGGAAATGCAGAATTCCTCTGTCTAACTGGTTAAATACTTACATGTCTCACAGTCTTGTAAGGATTTTCCCTTACAGTTTTCAAGAATTTTATCTGTTAGACTAATGGCAAATATTTGAAATGTACAAAAGAGTAACTACAGCTCTTCAGGGAACTGCCACCAATTCCAAAATCCCAACAGGTCTGAAATCCTCTACTAATAATACCGTTTTCTCTTATGAGCTATGTGTAAGAGGTTCTGGCTCTGCTACTTCTTGTATCTTGCATGCACAGCCTTAACCTCTGGCAAATGAGAGGTGCACACATTCAGGTGAATGAAAAGGGAGAGTAACATGTTCAAGAAATACTTTTTCATAAGCAACCATTCTTAAAGGTTTTCAAACTATCATTCTAAAATTTTGGAAACTATATTTAGAAATGGTTTAGGATTACTTTCTTTAAGGTACCAATTTATTTATCTGAAACTTATGGTGAGTTGACATCAATCAGCAGCTAAACACTCCCCCTGCCTCTTACTCACTGCTCCTTCCCACCAAATATGGAGAAAAGTGAAAGAAGAGATTTACAAATTAAGATAGTTTAATAAGGAAAGTAAAAGCTCCATACATATGCATCCTTACACAGAGCAAAAAGACAAACTCATTCACTACTTGCCATCAGCAGGCAGATGTCCCACCACTCCTTGGGAAACAGGTTTTTTTAGGAAGACAAACAACATACCTATGAATGTTCTTCCTTCCTCTGGCTTTCTGTGAGCTTTTATTGCTGAACAGGACATCATATTTTATACAGTATCCTTTTGGTCAGCTTGAGGCTGCTGTCTCAGCTATATCTACTCACAACCTCTCGCCCTTCCCCAGTCTTTTTGCGGTGGAAGCAGAATGGGGAGAAAACCTTGACACTGTGCAAGAACAATTGAGTAACAGTCAAAACACTTTATGTTATGAAGGCTATTTTAAACACACATGCAAACTACAGCATCATAGGAAGGAAGTGAACTCACCCCGGACAAACCCAGTACGGAAGAGGAGAATATCAATTTTTATTAGGATGTCATCTTTCAAGCAAGAAAAGATCAGATGTAATATTACCAGGGCATCCCATCAAATAATAGCTATATGTAACTGAATGCATACCTTTAACCCACTACAACTTGTTTATAAATGATACAAAAATAGCCAATAGTAGACTAGATTTTCAAAAACATCAAAAGAGAGTGGCTAATTCAAATGCTCTAAAGACCTACAGAATCTTTATATTCCCTTACAAAAAAGCAACATATGTGATTCTGTAAAAAGAAACACAACACAAATAGCATGTACCACACAGAGTCTGCCATACTTAGCAACTTCTTCTGTACTCTCTTTCACGTGACACCTGTACAACAGTACTAGTCCTTATGGCTTTCCACTCTGAACGTAGGAGGCGGCAAATCAGTGACCTTGCATGTATGACTTCATTGACTACACAAATTATTTTGGCACAATAAATTCAGCTGGATAACCTCAAAGATTGCATGTTTACATCATGATCGTGCCAATAATTCAGTAAACCTACAGGAAAATGTGTAGAATTCTGGGTTACACAATTGAAGGACAATTTCAACTTCATATTTTTTTTTTCTGTCCCATTTCCAGCCTTTTCTGATGTGGTTGTATTTATTCATCTAAGTGTTTCCATTGGGTTGCAATATTCCATTTATGAAAATCTTTTTTTTACCAATTTGTTCTATACCAAAGAATGTTTCCACAGGACAAACATGAGAGCAGAATAAACTTAAAATCCAACAAACCCTTAAGGTTTATTGTAAAATAAGGAAAATCAGTCTTTTTTTAAAATAAATTTTAAAAAAATTAATGTCATTAATAAAACTGTATGCCTACTCAAAAAGTGAATTGTTATAAGAAAACTTAAAAAAATGTTATTAAAAAAAGCTAGACTGTTAAAAAAATGAAACCATAAGTACCTCTCTCCCCGTTACACCTCACTTATACATGCAAGTCAAGTGGACTTACCAGAACAACTGCAAAATATCTACTTCATGTTTTATCATTCTCTACAGGGTTTTGATGAATATCAAAGCACAAAAACCTTTACCAGTTGGCTACAAGATTTAGTGGAAAACATAAGAGATTAATAGCAATTATATCCAAGGTGTAAAAAATTTCAAGACACATGAAGAAAACTTTTTTTACTCAAAATTATTCTTTTCCCCCTCAAGCATTCTTTTTGTTGTTCACTGAAGAGAGAAAATGATATGAAAATATGGTGAAAGATGGGAAAATATTTATTCACATCATATGAAAATGCCCATTATAAGCATAATTTAAACAGTTATCTGAAAGAAATAGCAGTAAAAAGAAGTACCTAAATTTTGGATTATCCAAATATGCAAGTGGGAGAAGATGGTTGGAAATAAAATTACCTTCACAAGGTATTGCACATCCTTTATCTTCATAAAGTTATTCATGACTTTAGCTTTTTCACCACAAATTTTGGAAGTATTCATTGGGGTACACAGCAGTTCAGACAAAACAAAATTTCAATGACATAACAGGAAAAAACTTAATTTTTTAACAGGAAAATTATATTCCTGCACTTAGCTGTTTCTGCAAACCAGTTGCATAATTTTTTTTTCTGTTTATTCTCATAGGCATCCATTTTGTGCAACTCCTCTAATAAATTTCAATATATTTCTTATATTTCCGAAGATTTCATTCTTTTATTTCTATGTATTTTTTTTCACCAGTTAATACTTACTTATTCTTTTGACAATATTGTCTTTCTTCTCTTCTGCTTCACTAGTATCTAAGCACTCCATGTAGTGAGAGTCTTGAGCGTTTAATAACCTTTCTACCCCTCTCACAAATTTAAAACACATTTACTATTCAAGCTAACATCTCAGTTCTGGTAACAATAGTAAACTCAGATATTTCTGACATGTGTTTGAAGGTAGACTGAATTGCCAGGTAAGAGGAAGAAGGTTATGC
>VWZD01000209.1:140466-162513 GCA_013396695.1 Sakesphorus luctuosus
AAAAAAAAACGTCTGAAAGTCTGAAATGATATTGAAGATATTTGGGGTTAATTGGTGGTAAGGAAATTGTGTAAATTGTGGAAAATAATAATTGTGGAAAAAAATGCATTATTAAATTTTGGCATTTCCAAGATTTTTTCCCATGCTAATTTGTGTATCAAAATCTTGCAAGCCTATATACATCCTTACTTATCTCTGTATTATATTGTCCTTCCCCATCTTTTATATTAGCGTGTATCTTATACTTTTTTCCTCTAAAACTTACTTTGTAAAGTGACATTCCTGTGACATGATTTTAATCCATACAAAACCATAGAACAAAACCAAACCTATACTAGATACAATAATTTATCTATTGTTACTCAGAATATATTCTCCTTTCCCCTTCATTTCTCAAAAATCTCTTACACATACCAAAACTATGCAAAGTGATCAGAGTTACCACATTCATCCTTTTGACAATGCCTTTGTAAGATAAAATCGTTTTAATATTTCTGTTCCGAGGCTGTGTTTTTAAATGGCCTGAACAAGTGATTCACTGCATGAAAAGAGGAGTCAAGTTCAATAAAAAACTAATATATTTCAAAAAGAAACAACAAATAAAAATGAGTTACCAAAAAATAGAGACCAAGAGTGAGGACAATTTGGATATATTTGTAATTGATAAACAGAAAAAGATTTTTTCTTTTTTTTGTGAAGTTGTGAATGAATTGTGAATGAAGCCATTCAGCTCCATGAGGATAAAGAAATTTCAGCAAACTGAAGTCAGCTGAAAAACACCATCCTGACTCAATCAAAGAATGACAGTTCTTTCCAGTATATGGGTACCAAATTTTTCTTACTGATAAAGCTTTGAAAGGTACTCGGATTAAGTAACCAACTATTAAAATTGGATTAAGTAAATAACTAACCAAAAGATGAGCACTGCACATATAGAAAAAATGGGGTGTACTAATCCTCATAAAGTCCTTTAAATGCAGAGCTTCTTTAATTATAGCCTTCTGTGAGCACAAAATCTTAAATTTAAAAATATTATGGTTAACATTTTATTAGTTTTAATAATGTCATCTCATAAAATTTTTCCTTCTTTTTTTGATATGATTTTATCTCTACCTCCTAATTCAATAGGATTTTATTATTTGAATATCAATATCTGTTTACCTGGATAGTTGCTGCATGAGGACATAAGTCAAAATGTTAAACCCTGTTGTAATAAAAACAAAAAAGTCCTTCATTTTTAATTATCTTTGTGTAAATATATTTAAATGAGAATGCACTTAACCTTTTTTTCATATACAGCAATTTTCTTGTCAGTTATTCAAGTACTAGTGAAGATTCATAAACACCAAATTAATATAAGTATTAAAAGTGAATTTTCAGTGAGTGTTTCATCTGCAACTTAAGATAGCATCTAGAACAGTATTTATTCAAATGTTCTATTTCCTACAGACTTGTAATTCCCTATATATTTCTATCTTGTTCACTAAACTGTTTATTTTATGTTGCTTCTTAGTTTCAGTTTTAGGTACATTAGCTCAAAGAGCCCTGTCAGTCTCATGGGTTAGGAGTAACAACATCTATGTACAACAGTTTCATCCCTTTTTTTAATACTTTAATGATTTTTGTAACATTCCTGCCACTGTTGTTTAAAAACAAATAGGAGAAACTGATGAAATAACTAAGTTTATAAGGAAATTGGTGTGTTTACTGTAGATAAAATTGTGTCAACTGCAAGGGGTGAATAAAGAGTAATTAAAGTTATATTTAGATCTCTTTTTTAATAGTAATAATAAATTCCATTTCAAATAATAGAAAATACATTAAAGTACGAGTTACTTCTTCAGTCTAAGTATCCCTTCAAACTCGTCTTAATTATCTTGATTGTATTCTACCAAAGTTTTGGCAGAAGAAACAATTTACACATATCTGCATAGCCGCTCACAATACTTTTTCATAAATCTAGGCAAATAAACCCTTCTTTTTACTCTCTAGGTATAGAAATGAGGGGCTAAACCTTGTGTTCTGAAAATTTGAAATTGATTAGAAACAAATCCCTTCAAAATACAAAAAACTAAGGATGATCTCCCTGGCTAAAATGAAAGAGCTCACGAGAATCGTAGTTCTCTTATGGAAAAGAGCCTCATACAGAAAAATTGTTTTGTTTTTTCTTGTTCAAGAGAATGTGAGTAAATTCAAAGTTCCCTTTCTCCATTTCATAAAACAGTAATAGCATGTGGTGAGAAAAAAAAAAAGAATGTAAAAACCCAAACAAGCCAACAAAACCCACAACAATCAAACTGACAATAAAGGACAGTTATCAACAGCGTTAACAATGTGCTGCTCTGTGAACATGAAGCTTCAGGAAAACAAACACAGTTCAAAACAAAAACATTGCATCCGTTTATGGTGGCTGTAATATCAACATAATAGAAGACAAGAATATAATAGGTATATGTATCCAATAGAACAGAAGCCACATTTAAACCTTGTATTGCTTGAGGGTCACAAAAGAGTGTTCAGGAGTTTGTTCTTATTGAATTGAAATGGGAAACCATAAAATCTGTTGCAGTACCTCTTCTGTTCTACTACCCACATCCCACAACCCAGCACTTCACCTTGGAAAGTTACTGCTTCTCTAAAGGCATAACATATCCCAACACATCCTAACAACATATCTCAACAATCAGAGGTGAAAATATGACATATTTTAAAGAGCTCTGGAAATACTATAGGCAAAAATTTCTCTCCTTATAGACACCAGACACAAATATAACAATATTTGTGCACTATGTTAATAGTATTTCCCTGAATACATACTTATTGTCAGAAGGCATTGTTTGAACTAGTCCTGTGTGTTTGGTTATATGAAATGACATATGTCTGAAGGCAGAAGGCTGTACAGCAAGCAATGCCCTGTCATATGATATGACATATGTATGCACCCAGGCTATGGAGCCGCCACATTAATAAGGGCTTTTCTGACTTAACAGATGAGCTCTCTATTTATATGATACCTATAAAATAACATTTTCTGCTTCTTTAAATTTGCTTGTAAAATGGGAAGAAACAAAAAACCTGAAAGAATAGAAAGCAAGCTTGCTCTTACTGCTGCCTTCTTCCAAGAAAATGTGTGTAATACTTAACATGTCTGAATTTAATTCAACAGCTCTGTAATTATGGTTTCCTAAGAGATGCCATTTATATGGTACTCTGTCATTTTTTGAAGTGATGCAGTTAAAAAGGTAAGTGGCTTGCAGAAAATCTCGATAACACAGGAGCTGTGTGAGCTAAACTGATGCAATTCTATCACTCCCATGGAAATATATATCAATGCTATTGAAGTACTGCAGAGAATATTTATTCAGTGAAAAATTATGCAAAGTAAAGAGAAGGTTCTGGATTTAAATACATACACTTTGAAATAAACTATTCCAAACAAGTATGATTCTTAATAGTGACTGATATAATTTAAAAGTTACGAAATCATGAGGAAGCACTTGTAGTGCTAATTAAGAACTGTAAACTCCAACAAGCACTTACAGCTTCTGGCTGTAAAGTACTTAACACACCCATAAACCAATCTTCTTACAAAACTATATACTTTTCACTTTACTAATCAATTATTCTGAAAAGAGTAGAAAAGCATGTGTTGGTGGGCCTACATCATAGGATCATTTTACTATTTAATTCATCAAGGACTCTCAGTATCTGCTGTGGTTGGACAGGGAATGTTCTCTCCCACCCAGTGGTTGTCCTTCCAGACCCTCACAGGCTATGAGATCTTCTGTACTGGCCAGATATATTTGTGGGCACACACAGTAGAAGTGCTGCCTCTGAAAACAAGAGGCATCGTAGAGATATCAGGGTGATATGAGAGTTCATTATTCTAAAATTTTCTTATTAAATATTTTTTAAAACAATACTGAAATAGATTTCCCATGGCATTCTTATAAATATCAAATCAAATGCACCTCTTTCCCATGGGTTTGGTTTTAGAAGAACACACAGGAGAAGAAAAGGAGAATGCAGCAGAGAATGCAAAGAGGAGAAATAAAGTGAGTGTGAAAATAATGTTGATTGGTTTGAGAATTTTTTTTCTTTTGGTATGCATTTTTCTTTTGTTATGCATTCTTTCATGCTCACACACAGAAAGTGCAAATGGCCAAATTTTGGAAAGCCAAGTTTAAACAGCTGTGGAAAATTCTACTTCAGCGAGGCATTAAATGTTGAACATGTTAAAATTAAAATATTCATTGTCCCATGTATCTTAGGAGCAGCTGAGTCTCTTTCCAGGACAAATTCATTGATTTAAAATAAATTATTCAACACTGCAAATTGTTCCAATTGATTAGTTATTGTCACAGTTATAAGTGTTTGCTTCAACCAAATTTGAATCTGTCCAGTTCAGAGAAGTCCAGCTATTGCATTTTCTTGTATCTATGCATAGTAAAGGACACAGGCAAGTGGAAAAGCAAGGGCCTATGAGGATCACGTTGATGTCTACAAAAACACTGTGGGAAGGGATGAGGATGAGAGAGATTGACTCTTTTCAGTTTTACCCAGTGACAGGACAAGAGGCAATGAACATGAATTGAAGAACATGAAATTCCATCTGCCTAATTCTTTACTACAAGGATGGTCAAACAATGGAGCAGGATACCCAGAGAGATTGTGAAGTCTCCATTTTTGAGATATCAAAAACTCAACTAAACACAGGCTCTGACAATCTGCTGTGGCTGACTCTGCTCAGGTAAGAAAATGGGCCAGAGGATCTCAAGAGGTCCGTTTCAACCTAAACAATTCAGTGATTTTATTATGTAGTTCAGGGGAAGTCAATAACAAAAATAATCTGACTACTTGGTTTATATGCCCCATGGCAAGAATTTCCTAATCTCTGTTCATGTTGTGGTAGAAAAAGATAAAAAGGAGGAAATAGAAAGGGAAGAAAAAAAAGAGGAAAATATCAATTAGGAGGAAGCAAGAAAAAATATAGGAGAGGAGAGAAAGACAAGAAGAAATCATGTAGACACTCCTAGCAGAGAGCCATTTCATTATACTGTCTGATGCCTAAACAAGAGAGGTGACAATAATAAGGAACTGAATATTTTAGAAAAGAGACCACAAACTTTTCAAAACTTACTCTTCGAGTTCTAGAACAGACTGTTAGAGACCTTATGGTTTTAGCTCTTGCACAGAGATAAACCTCATTCTTCTTACTAACAGTGATTTGATCTCTACATGAAGAAACACACACAGCACTACCTCCTGTCTTTAAAATTAAGACTAGAATGTAAAGTTGATAGCCATCCTCACCTTCCTTCTCTCCACTGATTCACATAGACAAGACAAGTAAGTATGGAGGGACAATAAGAGTGATAATGGAAGGAGAGATCATTATTACTATATGCATTCTTTCTCAGAACATTCTCATTTGCCAGCACCTCTAATTCACATAGTTTAAAAGTGAAAATTTTTAAAGAACATAAAAAAGGATAGTTTCTGTGGTGCATCACTGACTGTATTCACATTAAATCTGAGAGTAAAGATATATAACTATCAACGCAGGATGAAAGAGATCACAAGTTATGGGTCCTCATTAAAAGTGTAATTTGCCTGGTTTCTTCCTGATAAGTTGTGGAAGGAATCCTGCATTTTTGCCACCACACTTCCAAATTCTACTTAGACAGTAGGACACACCTGTCAGACATCCTAAAGCTCATTTGTTTGGTTAATGAGACATGAAGATAATTATTCATCCTCTATATTCTCTTTCCACTCCTTATTTTATCAGTGAACTTATCACTAAATTTGAAATTAAAAAGATATGTATGTTTTATTATGCTAAGTTCCTATTAAAATCTTAGTGTTGCTTTCGTGTAGTTGAATAGCTATATTGGTGTTAATAGATATAGTAAACTAACCATGAATTTCAAGAAGGAATAGTATTAGTGTCTTGCTATCAAACATCTACCATACACAATGGTAAGGAAACTAATATGAATGCCTGAATCAGTAAATAACTTGCATCTTCATAATTTTGATTCAAGTATGTTGTTCAAGGACAATTTATTTAAATATAACCTAAATTTTTAATAGTAGCATATATCTAAGGATAGCTACAGATACTTGCATGTTACAACCAAAGAAACCATGAGACATATCTTGAGTATAAATCTACTGAATACTTTATTTGTAGTATCCTTGAAACTACAAGTTAAATTAAAATGTAAGATGTTGCATAAAGATCAATTCACAATCATAAATTCGTGGTGGCATTCTTTGTTTTTGTCTGAGTGGACTGCACCATTAAACTGAGAAACACAAGCTATCAGGCTGAAGGCTGAGGTACATTCAATGAAGGACAAAGCTCCAGTGTATTGTTAAAAACATCTCAGTAAACAAACCTCTTGATGAAAAAATTCTGGAAGGCACAGGCTAGAATATGAAAACACAAGTCCATAGCAGAGTATGTATTCCAACATAGCTTCAAAATGTTCTGAATATTTTCTTTAAAGTATTTATATTTTTACTGTTTATGAGAATGTACCTAAACAAAAAGTGACTCAAAGAAAACAAACAAACAAAACCCATCAAAGAATAACCTTTCAACCTTCAGATAATATTTTCAAATTNAAACTTCTTAAATCATACCATAATCTATGTTCCATTACAGTCTTACTTTAAAGGTTACGTCCTAGCTAGAAAATACATAATTGCTCCATCTGCCAACCCTACAGCATTGCAATACTGTCAAAAGTGCCATATGTGTGGAAAAGTCAGACTGTCGTCCTGTTTATCTAAAATATACATATTGTAGAACCTGTGAAATCAAATGGTAACATCTCTCAACAGATCTCAAAATGCATTGTGAATGTTTTTCTTTTTCCCTTTCAATTAAGTGTAGGTGATATAGAAATAGTTAGAATGAACTCATCAATTTTATCATTCTATCTAGGAAGACTAATAAATTCTGCTCACCAATACAGATATGAGTTTTCTGAAGAGATCTGTACACTGAAGAAATGTAATTGTAAATGTATATTTTTAAAGTGCCATGAGTCTTGGCCAAAATAATTAGTGNAGTCATGTATTTTATCCATTGAAAATAATCCCACACAATTTAATTTGTCATTCATCCATCAACTCAACTCACATATATTCACATATGTAGTAGTTGAATGTAAGAGGACTACTCTAGATATATTATTAGATTATTTTTTGATTGTATAATANGAATGTTTTTCTTTTTCCCTTTCAATTAAGTGTAGGTGATATAGAAATAGTTAGAATGAACTCATCAATTTTATCATTCTATCTAGGAAGACTAATAAATTCTGCTCACCAATACAGATATGAGTTTTCTGAAGAGATCTGTACACTGAAGAAATGTAATTGTAAATGTATATTTTTAAAGTGCCATGAGTCTTGGCCAAAATAATTAGTGCAAATTCCAGTCTTTTTATTTCTATCTTGTAAGCATCTGGGTGCAAAAGTTGAAACTTATGGCATTAATATTCTAAACTGGGTAATGAAGACTGTTAGTATGAGAAGTCAGGACAGAACAGAAATGGTAACTTGTACATGTTCTTCTTTAACAAAAAATAGATAAAGGGCCATTGAATCCAACTTTTTACTGTCCCAGACCCATTACCTGGTACACAACACCAGTTCACACACTCAGGAGGGGTATTTTAATTTTTTATTTCAGTTAGGCTGGATCCCTGTGCATAAAAACTCTACAGTACTTATATATTTTAACAAACTAAGGCATCACCATTAACTGGTTTTACAGATTATGTAACTTTTTTCATTAATTAGTACTCAAAACCCTATTTTCTTATTACATCTTCTGCTTTTCATGTTAGTCTGCACTCACAGTTCCTCCCTACATTTGAGCTTGGGATCCATTTTGAGTAGGTAGGCAATGGTTGGTGGTTGTGATATCCCACTGCTGGAATTACTTTTCCCCCAGTTACTGCTCAGGTTTGCTGACTTCACTCTTGGTAACTTTTGTCCAGACAACCCATTCATCTTGGGATTGTCTCCCCTTTTCCTTAAAAGAAAAGATTAGCCAAGCCTACAATGTTAACAATGCAATTATCTAAACATAACTGTCCAGCTACAGCTATTTATTAGTAACAAAAATTGTGAAGTTTGATTCATATATTGAAGGGCTCAATATCATTTTTAGTGTACAAGAGAAGAGAACATGGTAAGTGATTAATACCTGAAAGTATATTATACTTCTTAAATTTTGCATCTAACTCTACTGGAGGTCACATTACTAGAACAAAATGGTACTTGCAAAAAGGACTTCTGTTTTCAGTCTTTGCTCTGGGGGTGGAATTTAAAAAAAAAAAAAAAAGACTTGATAAAGTTTTCAGAACTTTAAGTAGCTGCTTTTCTGTGATATGGTGTCTCTCCTCGAACACAACCATTATAGAAACACGATGTCATTTATTGACAGCATGTAATGCTGCATTTTAAGTTATAATTCAATAAAGAAATTCACTCTACAGAAATATTATCTTCCTTTAAAAGAAGGCTCATAACCTAAGGCTGCAAGTTAATACATATTTGCCCTGATAATATATTTACAAGCCATTTCAACTACTTTGTTCATGCATGAGAGAGTCATTTGAATAATAACTTTGTTTGGAATGACATTATGAAAAATGCTTAGTTGGAATCAAAGCACTTTTAGAAGACATTGAAAATAGAATTAACTCTAAACTTGCCCAAAACAGTCTCCAAAGAAAAGAAAAAAAAACATTAAATAGTCACATGAATGTTAAAACTCTCTTTCTTCTGTTAATTCATTCCTTTTAGTCTTTATGAGCTGGTGTGGGTAGTTATGAATCAAAAGCTTGTGTATCAGCATGAATAAAGGCCTTCCACTGCCCTGGAGTTCCTAGGCTCCATCCCAAAATGGCCATCTGCAGTCCATGCTAGTGGATAATCCCCTGTGTCATCTGCAAAATCAAAGTAAATACAGGCAATTTTGTGCTTGGTGTTCATTCTAGTGTGCGATTTTTCTGGTGGACACCTATTGCATTAGTATTGCATTTGCTAAAGGACTTCAATTAGGAATTCATGTGTAATTATTATATGGTGCTAAATCAAGAGATGCATGAAACAAAGGAGCAATACTCCCTTAAGTTGTTTACAATTTTTTGCATCTGTTCTAATAACATTGTAGTTTACCAAGAGAATAAATTCTGCATTCGACACTGACTTAGGAAATATTGAAAAAATGTCATAGATTCATTCTTCATAATTTTATATAAAAAAAGTCTCTATAGAAATTCACATATGCCTACATATATAGAGAGGAATAGTCAATTCTTTTACAGTATAGGGAAAATTTTTCCACTCTCCAGTTCTCAGACAGTATTGTCCTACTTCTGCTTCTTCATACATCTGTCCATTTTCTCTGCAGCATAGATCAACTTTTCAATAGGTTTTAGAGATGAGGGTGATTTGTGCTCTATGTTTATGAAAAATAAGCAAGTATTTTCAGAACATTCATGGTGTTATTGGTGTATCATGGTTTATTTTCTGTTCCAGACAGTATTTACCAAAGGACAGAAAGACTGATTTTCTTATTTTTTCTTCCTCTAAGCCTATTGGAAGATCATGATTTGTTGTTAGTATTGGTCTAGAAACAATAAAGCTCAAAGCTGAGGAAATCAGCTCCATTCCCTCACCTATCTTGTGATCAACTCCATAATTCCTTAACAATGTAACCAACAGAAATTTATCTTTCAATGCAAAACTATTACATCTCTATAGAAAATGTGTGTTTTAGTGCAAATATTTTATTCTCCAGTCAGAGAAGATCAACAGGAGTAATAGTTTTGAAGTGACACAAATTTAATGTAGAAATAAAAAAACCAAAACAACACATCTGCAATTCAGACATTTAGGTTTGTACAATTAAGATTAAGAGAACCGGTGAAGTAAACAGAAATAGCCATAATGCTAGGAACACCAGGAATTTGCCCAAATAATACAAAAATGTGTCACTTAAATAAAATAGAAAAAAAAATATACCTTTGCATGACATGAAAAAAGTATTTTTTTATCACCTCTTCATTCCTACTGGATCATATATTACAAGCTTCTTTGTTTTGTTTTTGGTTTTGGTTTGTTGGTTGTTGTTCTTTATTTCTCTCAAATAAAAACATCTGGTGCCTTTTCCCTCTCCAGTAACATTTCCTTTCCTTTGGGATATGACTTTTTATGTTCTCATGTCTCCTGACACATCTTCCTTCCAATCTAGATTTTGATAAAATAGAAAAACAATTAAAACAATTAAAAGCCACATAAAAATAATTACATGAAGTAAAACTTGGGAAATACAATGAAGAGACAACTACTTTTGCTCTCTTCCATAGGATGATCATAAGCAGAATGTTGAAGACTCATAAAATGCAGCTAAAATTAAACATTTCTCCTCCCTGCTAAGAGAAGGCTTACCAAATCAGGATCTGAAACAGCACTGAGGCAGGAACTGGTACAAACTTGTCTCTCAGCTTGCACAGCTGGGATGACCCAGACTGGTAGCCAAAATTACACATGGTTTATCCGCCTGGCTAAGCTCATATCCTTCCTGACTGGTTCTGTTTTATTTCTCCAGAACAAAGCTTTTTTACTGTCAAACCTCGTAAGTGTCTTAGCAGTTGAACTTTCTGTGAGTATTAATTCCCTCCTCTTTCTAGTGTGTGAACTTTTAGGTAAATTATTCTAGGCACGTGAGCAGGAATCAAAGAACTTTACCAGTTTTGAAACTACTATAGTTTCCAAACTATTAGTGAATTTGTTTCCTTGTCTGAAAATGTGTGTGAATCCTACCTTTTCATTTAGTTTTCCCCTATGTAAACCTCCCACATAATCCAGAAACCAGATTAATAATTCTTTTCCTCTTTCCTTGCAGTTCAGAGAGAGAGAGAAGAAGCAGCCCTCAGCAGCAGAACAGAGATCAGCTTTAGATGGTTACTGAGCTAAATAGATGCTTACTGTGGAGCAAGTATACATCATAGATGTGATACTGCACCAGGCACCAGGACGCCTCCTCTCCTGAAACCAAAGCTCAGATCCCTTCCTTTCCAGACCAATCCAGAAGAAGTCATGGCCGAGTTAGAAACCATTTATTCGTTCAAATAGCCTGAGGAAGCATAATTCTCATACTTCCTTGTCAGTCAAAATTATTTTCTTACCACAGTGTCAGGATCATTCAAATGCATTTTAAACCATTAAGGTAACACAACAGCATCCAGAAGAACACAAGCATTACCTTTGTTGTCTTGCGACTGCAGACTGTATCACAAACTTGCAGGCAAAATTTGCCATCCCAAATGGTACTCTTTAGGTTTTGACTTAATACTTTCCCCTTATGCTCCTGCTAAACACAGGGCAATAATGCTTTCAAAAATAACAAAAACCTAAGTAATTGAAAGAAGACCTACCTGTTCTACAGAAAAGGCCTTCCTCAAGGCTACCTTCTATCAGAATGTATATTGTTTGAAGATGTGTTGCATGCAGAACATTTCTCATGTATTTTCAAGTAAAAAATCTATGTTCTTGTATATTATTCCTGCAGAAGAAGGGCTGTGCTTGGTTAGTGATCAGCTAGTCACATTCAATTCCATTCTTATGTGTAGGATCAGTTACTGCAAAATTTTCTACTTGTGCTCTGAACACAGAATTACTAGCCTTTTCATGACATTTTCTACAGGGTTCATCCACGTAACAGAAGTAAATTTAATAAATTAAAATTTTTAACATCATTGTTATTTGTTAGAGGCATATTAGGAACAGAGACTATAAAGTGAAAGAATTTACTACATTCGCATAGAAAATGTAAGAGACACAGAACCTGATTTGCATTTTCTATCTTCATGTATTTAAAATGTATTAATTTCTGTTGCAGTTATCAGTTCCTCCAAAGTGAATAGTCAGCAAATGAGTAAAATACAGCTAAAAATTGCCTTTGTGTTACTGAATGTTATACATAGTCTTTGACAGTGGTGTAGACAGAAATGCACATCTCTGGATCAGTAATGAATGACTTTAACTGTGCAGTCTTCTTTGTTCTATGCTTACCTCTGTAAAAGGCTGAGTTTTGCACCTGAGAAAGCTTTGAATTCTAAAATAAGCAGGAACTATGAGGCTGTGCCACCCAGGATTGCTTTGCTCTCAGCTAAGCCCCAGGAAAAACAGCTTTCCTGGTATCACTGTCTGGGAATGGGAGCTTGGGCTGATGTGCAGCTAGAACTTTCTCTGAATTCCAGGATACCTGTTGTTAGGGGTGGCAAAGCTTCTTCTGAAACAGTGTGAGAATTTATTTAAAATCAAGTTTTCAACTGCTTTTTCTGTTGTGTAGCCACCCTGATCCAAATGTTGCCTTTGAATAGTCTGTACCTAGTAAAATTGTCACAGTGAGTTTTCACATAAAGGAAATCCCATAACAAGCAATATTAAAGTCCAAAAGGAAGTCTGTCTTTAAGTAAAAGGCCAGTATAAAACTAAGCAGCAAGAACAGGTGAAATGTTCTCCGGCTTAGAATATTGCTATTTTCTTTTTTATGTATCTTTGAAGGTGGAGTAAAGACTAAGTTTGACATCAAATTCAGATTAAATAATTCACATAGAGAAAACAGGACATCAGAATGTTTGAATTGCAGTGATTGGGTTGCAATATAATTTATTTAAAATGGAAATTAAAATTTCTAAAAAATGTCCTTTAAATTTCATTGAGGTATAAGATTTTATAAAATTTAAAAAAAATGAACAATTGTTAATTCTAAACTGAAATTAAACAGTTTTTCCTCGAAACTGAAATGAAGCAATCATTTTGCAATATATATTGAAACTTGACAGCAAACAAAATATTAGATTATTTTATTATTACTCATTGAGAATACAAGTTTAAGTGAAATATTATTTGTTATATTAGGGACATATTCAGCATATATCCATATGATTTGCAGCTGCTAAGGACTTCAGGACAGCAACCAATAGTGGACTTTTCCTGTCTTTTTTAACTATCTTTACTTTGCAGCATGAATCAATACATGTAATGCATACTCATCCTTCAGTATCATGACTCAGTTGTTCACTGCTCTGCTGATTGGAACATGGATCTGTCTGGAACCTCAAGTTCTCTATCCATCTGATACCAACACTTTCTAAATAGTTTCACAGCCTAGCAGATCCAAAAAGGAGTCTACTGCCCATATCATTCAGGTTTGTATTTACACAATAAACTCTGTTGCCGCAGTGGGGATCTTCCCACATTTTACATCCCTGTGCATAGGTATAGGTACCGCTATCACTCTTTCTCTCCTATGTGCACAATTATTAACAGGGGAATGAAGAATATTTCTCATTAGCCCCATAACTTCAGCAGAACTGAGGACATTTCTTATTGCCAGGGAAGCACAGCACTGCAGTCTCTTCCCACTTCCTTATCTGCATATAACAGTGCTAGGGTATTTAAACAGAAATTGAAGTGACATGCTAGAAATGCAAATGATGTGTAAGTTCTTACATGGCAACAAAAATGGGAGATTAAATCCTTTCACCACTTGTCTCACACTATCAGATGACCCTTCCCATTATAAAATGTGGTCTTCTTGCAATTTTCTGAAGAAGTGGTGCTGGCCAAACAAAATAAACTTCATCTGTAACAGAACTAAAAATATGTTGGTAAGGTTCTCTCATTTATACATCTCATTATTCTTTGTCATTCCTTTCCTGTAGGAACTATCAATGTAAAATTCCTCAAAAATCATTCCATACAGTATTCATCACAAAATAGGGCACATTTTCTCCACTGAAAGCCAAAGCAAAGCTGAATATTAAAAACAAACTAAAAGGAGTCTATTATCAACTTTGGAGAGAATGCTTTAAGTAATTGTATTTTCAAAGTATTTTAGTAACATACCCAATAGTGAGTTTGCAACAAAAGAAAACAAAAAGGCTCCTGGACATTTACAGTTTTGCCATTCCTGTGATTTTTTTTTCCATTCTACTGCTTTAGTGATTGATATGGGAGGGTGCACTCATAGTCTACAAATTTTTATTCATATGTTGCTATTAGAGGAAAAGACAAGCAATGACAGACAAAAGACTTCTTATTACAGCTCCTGAAGTGCACATAATGCAGTCCTCATTTCTGATATGATGACAACATGATCTCCACGTAGTTGCTCCTACTCACCTTTTCCAATACATCTTTGAAGAAAAGTGAAATAATATTTAATATTACTCAGACCTTTACAATGCAGGATACTTTTCTCATCTAGATTGGTTATATCATTTAATGTAGTGATGGCCCTCTGTAGCAATAGCATCTATAAATACACAGAAGTCTGAAGAAAATAATAATTCTGCAAGAACTAAGTCA
This sequence comes from Sakesphorus luctuosus, assembly GCA_013396695.1. NCBI lineage: Eukaryota > Metazoa > Chordata > Aves > Passeriformes > Thamnophilidae > Sakesphorus > Sakesphorus luctuosus. The sequence continues at coordinate 154,876 of VWZD01000209.1, forward strand.
AAAGCCAAGAAAATAATTTCTGGTTTGCACTATGAAATGAAAAATACAAGTCTTTCAGAACCTTAATCTGAAAGTAAAACTTTCCCTCCCGATTCCACAGATAAAACTAAAATATACTTAATGTAATGCACAAATGTATAATCTAAAGTAGCAGGAATAGAGTAGAGCATATTTCGGTTTTGTGCTGAATTATTTAGAAAAAAATCAACATGACATCACATTTCAGAAGAACATTTGTTTTCATAAGTAATAAACCATGGTGTGGTGTGGGGTTTTTTGTTTGTTTGTTTGTTTAGGGTCTTTTTGGTTTTGGTTTTGTTTTTTTTCTCCTTCAGTGTTTGGAGTTTATGGGAAATTCTTGCTCAGGTCTTTGACATTATTCTGCATATTTGTAAAAACTATTTCATAGTTCACTTAACAGGAGAAATTTTAAAATCCATTAAATCCATTAAACAGTACTGGATGTCAGATGAAAACTTTAAAGTGTCTGAAAAGTCTCTTGATTTAGAGATGGGATTTTCAATATTGTAAGTGAATTAGAAACATAAGCTTTCATTAATGTATTTTTAAAACTTCACATAAGTCTCTGGTCCTTATGCAACATGATATTAAAGTTCTCCAGACTTACAGAACTTACTGGTCCAAAGTGGCTCTCTCAAAGTCCGAGTGACCATCAAACTGTGATGTATCTTACATGTTGCCACAGCCAAAAGAGAGGTAAACACATGATTGAAAATAAGAATGCACTGTTAATTGGAAAAAAGAAAAAAAGGCAATTCTAACAGACTCAAAACTCTTAATTACTACAAACAAGCAAACAGCTAAAAATGTGATGGCAAAAAACTCCTCACTGTCCTACTGTTCTTCCTTGGTGTTAATGCTCACCTCTTGTGCATGCCTCTAGGTGTTAAGGTGGACAGTTTAGCTCTCCCTTGAGAGGAGGATTACAAGCTTTCATTCTGAGGACTTCAACAAGAGGACTCTGATGCTCATGGAGGGGGTCCTTTCCTTGTCAGCTTTAGGCTGATTTAAGTTTATTTTTATACCTTTTCTCTGCACAGCCCACAATCCCTGTCAATATCTCACATCCCTAGTGTGCCCTGGGGAGGTAAGAGCCACTCACTTGCAGGTAGCCAGATCAGGCAGTGATACCTGGACCTGAACTGCGACAAGGACATCCCCATAGAATCCAGACCTGTTCCCACAAAACACTCTGGGCCTGGAGGGCTTTTGTAAATAGTGTCAAAAATCACATTTACTGGGTTGCACATCTAGGGAATGAGGGAATGTCAATCAGATTAACTTGGTCAAAGTTTCAAAATAAAAAATAGAAAAGGGTGTGCTTCAGAGGACACAATTTCTGGGAGACATTGTGGAAAGAAAAAAATTAATAAGAGTTCTAAAAGTGACTAGCTCTGTGATTCAAATTCATAAGAATAAAAGCAAACTGATTAGCCTAGAAATAAAAGGCACCATTTGGAAATCAGAAATTCAATGAGCCATGAATTAATGGAAACCAGGACAGCGTCTGTGTATTTGTACTCTGTGCTGCTGTTCTCTTACTCTTAACTAAGCATCTGTCAAAGACAAGGCAATAGCTTTGACAAAGCAATCTGACCTATACCTTTCTCTGTTCAATTTTACAACCAAGAATTTAATATGTTCTGTAATTAAACTGCTATTATCATAATAAGCATCATAAAATAGTTGGACATGCATTCAAAATACAGTCCTTATGGGTACTCTTCGTGATCTTTGCCTTTGCATGTCGGATTTACAGAATTCTCTAGAACTAAAGTATTTTTTCCCAATATGTGAATGCCTAGGCTGATACAGTGGTCAAGTAATTAATGAGACAAAACCATTGGGAGCAGTATGACGCTTAACTACAACATATATTGTCTATAATGATCTTAACAGAATAGAAGAATTCTGTGTAAAATTTATCATTCATTTTACTAACTCAAACTTTGCACATTAAATTTCCATTGACTAATGGAGAAAAGCAATCAAGTCCATATACTTTAAATGTTCAGGACAACAAACAAAAACTTTGCTCAATTAACACCACTGAAATATTACTCTGCTGAGAAATCAACACAAGTAGGATCAGAGTTGGGACAAATATTTCAATGTTATTTGCAGTCTCCAAAAGGGAATTGGTGTTAGATTAACTCTATTCCCATTACAGAATATGCAGTTTATGTGCATATTAATTGATCTGCAATATTTCAGATTTAAGAAGACTTCCCCTTGTCCTAAACTTGCAGAGTAAAGACAAGATAAAAGGACTGAGGCTTAATTATGTTTCAGGGTATTAAGTCTTCTGAGACCTGTCTGTCAATAACTTACACAGAGGTCATGGTTCATTTTTGTTTCTATCTAGTCAAGAGGTTCTCATAAGTTCCCTTTGTTCACCTGCCCACCGGTCAAGTAATCTCTTCATATGAGGGCCTGTCCTCACTAGGCCCTTCCAGATAGCTAGTCTTTTACTTAACAGTGGTGCCTTGAGAGACTCCAGAAAGCAGGACTCTGAGCCAAGTTAGTATGGGATAGGATAAAAAGGTAGATTCTTTAATTTCTAGGCTTAGGGCCTTCAGGAATACATGATGACACACGTTCTCCCTGAACACTGATTTCTATGGTTTTTATGATATTGTCCACCCAATTTCCTATTCACATATCTCTTGGTCCAGCCCTGTCCCACCCCTGGGCACACCCCATCAGGATTTGAGTCTGGGGGACAGGGGGGACCCTCTTTTCATCATTTTCATCTTTGTCAGCACATGTAGTGCTCTTGGAGCCTTTCCAGTGTTCTTAGATCCCAAGGTTGCTGGCTTAGGTTTCTGTCTAGCACTGAAGGCCTTCTCATATTCTTCAGCTTTCTACCTTGAAAAGAAGTCTAAATAACTAGTGGAATATTAGACATTGATATGGGATAGGGGTTAGAATAAATAAACATTGAACTTAAGTTCCTGGAAATATTAAAACGCTAAATCTGCATTTTCACTACAGTTACAAGTACTTCTAAAATCTATAAAAACATAAAAATCAAAAATCAAAAAACCCTTGAGGCATCAACATTCCAATGAGTTTTGTTGTTAGCAATTACCCTAATATGAGCAAAACATATATTTTCACTTCCTAACAAAAAACCACACCCATTCCTGGGCATATTCAGTTCCTAACAAAAAACCACACTCACTAGTCCTGGGAAAATTCAGTTTGTGCTATTTAAGCACAAAGTGATTTTTGTCTTTACGCTGAACTTCATGCACCCTTTGTATTGTTAACACCCCCCAAAAAATTAATTGCTTCCCATCTTACCATCTACTGCAGCATTTCAGAGCATCTAAATCTGTGAGAATTATTTCTATTTCACTTAAATCCCTTTGTCTTACAATTATTACACACATGGTAAGTGGTGTGCCAAAAGCAGAGCATACACAATATAGATACATACTAAACAAGATACAACTAATATTTGCTATCTTGTACACAGATAGAAGTGCACCATTGGTGACAGTGTGCAAGCATTTGATAGGATTTTAAGACTAAAAGTAGCCATAACTGCAAAGAGACCAGCAGAGGGCTGTGAGACAGTTACATACCTAGGGTGAAGGAAAGGACATGCAAGATGTGAAATCCACAGGCATTGAAAGATGGCTTGGAAAACGAACATAATTCTGCAAAACAAGCAGGAAGGGTGTATGGCAGGATTAGAACAACCCTGCAAGAGAAGCAAGAAAACTCCAGAATCCTACAATTTGAGAATTCTAGCTTGGAAAGGACCTCTGGAGATCGTCTGATCCAACTCCCTTTTGAAAGTAGAGTCTTAGATTAGTTTATCCAAGCCCCAAGAGTCACACAATGCCTGAGAGTATTGTCCAAATCCTTCTTGAACTCTTCGTCGAGGTGGGGCAGGACAGAAAGACTGGTTTCTTGGGCTGTATGGCCTCTCCCTGGAGTTGGTACACTCACAGTAGATACAACTGGACCTGTCTGAACTCATGAAGACAGCCAGTAAAAAGGTTAACACAAGCATCCAGCAGCGAGAAATCATTGTTTATGTTTTTGTGTTCTTCATGTACTCAAAACATGACATAAACTCCTGATAGCTTCTAAAACAATTCCTGGGGAACTTGCCAAGCCCCCGGGAAACTTGCCAAGATCCTTGATCAAAGTGGGCAGAAACACCATTTTATCTGTGTTGGGTTGAGCTGGCAAAATGCCAACTGCCCAATACAGAGTCAGAGCCTTCCTCCCCCCACTAAGAAAAGGGAAAGAAGGGTGAAAAACCTTAAAACAGGTTTATATATTTATACTGAAAAGAGAAAATTAAAAGAAAACTACAATATAACACACACTTACCCAAGTTAGATATAACAACAATCCTTTACCTCTCACCAAAAACACATCCCATCACTCCAGATCCATAAAGCACTACAATAGACTCCTAGGAAGAAACAGAGAGAATAACAATAAAATGTTTACTTCCCTGAACTAAAACAAAATGTGATGTAACAGCAGCAGCAGCAGCAAGGTCCAGCACAGCAGGACAACAGCAGTGTGTCCTGTCTACTTCAGCCATGATGCCAACTGAGAGAACTCCTCCTACTCTGCTGTATTTATATTTGAGATGATGTTGGAATATGGTATAGAATACCCTTATCCAGTAGAAGTCAGATGTCAACTGGCCTGACCCAGCTCAAGTCAGATGATAATCTAAGGCTTACTCTGAAACTAAAGCCTAAATTTAGGCCTACACCTACTTAAACCCAGAACAGTCTGTCAGGCTTGGTGCTGTGACCACATCCCTGGAAGGCCTGCTCCAGTGCCCAACCACCCTCTGGGTGAAGAACCTTTTTCTAATATCCAACCTAAACCTCCCACAACAGAACCTGTCATTGGCCACCAGAGAGAATATGAAAAATATTAATATTAGTACTAAATAATGAATACTGATTATTACTAATATTAATTATAATGTTAAATATATTAAATAGTACCAAACTTCTAAAGAACTTTACCCATTACTTGCTGCTAGTCCTTCAGAGATCTGATAGAGCCAGAAAAATACTGGAGAATAAGAATACCTGAACAAGTCTGGTCTACAAAGTTAGAATGTCAAAGGCATATTAAATCAACACCCTTGTTCCCCAGGGCTCAGTATTTGGGCCAGTTCTGCTTAATAGTTTCAACAATGATCTGCATGAGGGGATCAAGGATACCCTCAGTCAGTTTGCAGATGACACCAAATTGGATAGGAGTGTTGATCTACTGAAGGGTAGGAAGGCTCTACAGAGGAATCTGGACAGGCTTGGTTGAGGCCAATCATATGAGGTTTAACAAGGCAAACTGCCGGGTCCTGTACTTGGGTTACAATAACCCCATACAGCACTTCAGGCTTGGGGGAAAGTGTCCAGAAAGCTGCCCAGTGGAAAAGCACCTGAGGGTGTTGGTCAAAAGCTGGCTGATCATGACCTTACTCTGTACCCAGGTGACCAAGGAGGCCACAGTAATGAGGGGCAGCATTTTACTAGCCAACATTTTTACTGGCCAATTACTGTGGCTGACAGGACTAGGGCAATGATGATCCACTTGTACTCAGCACTGATGAGACCTCATCTTGAATACTGGTGAAGGATCTGGAAGCACAAGTCTTATGAGGAGCAGATGTGGTATTATGTAGCCCAGAGAAAAGGAGGTTAGGAGGAAAGCTTGGCTCTCTAGGACTGCCTAGGCTTTAGCAAGGTGAGTGATGGGGGGAGAGGAAATATCCTCAAATTGCAGCAGAGAAGGTTTATATTAGGTATTAGGAAAAAAATCCTTTCCTAAGAGGGTTGTCAAGAATTGGAATAGGCTGCCTCAGGGAAGTGTTTGTGTCACCATCCCTGACGTTTTTCAAAGATGTGTAGACATGCGACTTAGGGACGTGGTTTAACTGTGGACTTGACAATGTTAAGGACTGGACTCAGTGATCTTAGAGATCTTTTCCTACCAAAAAGATTCTATGATCTTATGATTTTCCTTTTGGGATGGGGCTAGCAAAACACTGATAAAAAAGGAATAAGGACAAAAATTCACAGACAGTTCAAAACCGCTCAATAACATTTTGTCACAGAGGTTTTCCTCATCAATGAGAGCGCAATTTAAGTCCATTAAAGCTTGGTCTACTTGCCTGGGGACCCATTGCCTACAGGAAAATTCTCTTTAGATCTTCATCTGTTTGGGCTTGTAACATTCCTTTAATTGTATTTAGTCAGAAGTGTGTCACTGTAAAAGTATGTGTAAAATGCATAATGTAGAGCCTGTACATATGTTCACCCCTTTTGTGCAGTCCTATTCGTGCTCATGATCCTGAAATAAAAGGCAACCAAGGATATATATGAATTTTAGTATACATAAAATATTAAAAAAAAAATTAGCAGAGATTTCCCTACCTTTTATGAATTGGCATGCTAATCTCCATAGGTACTGCTGTTTAGAATTCTCTTTTAGGGTGTACTGAGATTCTAATTAAACTGAGCCTGAACAAGTAAGATCCCACGTCACCAGGACACCTTCAACAGTACATGCTTGCTTTGACTCTAATTTTAGTTTTAATTTCATTTCCCTTCTCTATTTAAAAGACTGAACTAGCAGTATCTGCAGTCTCAGCATATCACTAAGCAAATTGGTATTTGCTTGATCAGACAAATACTAACTTCATCAGTTTCTCGGAGTGTCGCCCTTTCACCATCTCTCAATGGTTTTAATATTTAAATATCAGTTCTCATCCAGTCATCACAAATTACTGTTTTCTGAGACAAAGGTTTCTCAGCCATGCTGAATTTTCTATGTATCAGATGTTCTATGTTAATCACAGAAATATATTGCAACATCTGCCACAAAGTACTAAGCAACAGTCTATTTATCAACTTCTTTAAGGAAGCTCAAAGAGGTGAGACAGATTTTTATTCTGAGGTGCTATGAGGTGCAAACTGCATACATGGATGCATGCAGGATTTGTGGATATGCTAATGCAGAAAGGTCATACTGCAATTCAATACCCTACAACATGTACTTTTACTAATTTCTCACTGCAAAACATAAATTACAAGAGCTGCTCTCCAGGCAAGGATTGAACATAGAATTGGTACGAATTATCTTTTATTATGCATTCATTCATCATAAGTAATTAACTTTCTTTTCTCTCAATACTCCAATGTGCATGCAGGAGTGCATGCATGTCTGTATATTGGTTAATTCTCCAAATATCATTGTTCGAAATCATTGTATCATACAGACAGATACACAACTACAGGTTTGTGGGTGAGCCTATTTAAAGTACAGTAGATGGTTAACCCACATGCATTCCCAAGCTGTTAGTTAAGGGAAATCGAAAAAGCACTCAAGTCCTACCCCAAATAATAGGAATAAGATCTGGGAAGCTCAAGGCAAATCTCATTCTACAGACTATATATTCTTGAGCTGTTCATGCCGGCCATCTGTCCCTTTACTAGCTGACCTGTTCTTCAGTTTCAGCATCAGGGTAGAGAGTTACTGTCATTGAGAAAGCTCTTGTTTCCAAAAATCTGACTGTGCCCTAGGGCTGTGTATATATAAGAAAACATCTCACTTCTTTAGGATAACCTT
>VWZD01000209.1:170713-182284 GCA_013396695.1 Sakesphorus luctuosus
CACTCATATCTTAGGTTTGTGTCATCTGGTATGAAATATTTCCTTGGTTACCCAGTCAGGTGACAGCTGTCTTCTTCAATCCATGTAGATTCTCTGAGCCTGCTAATTTGAGGTCTAGCTAAAACCACTACACCTTCAGCTCAGACCTGTCTGGCATGGGAGACCCTACCAGCAGCACAAATCACCGCCAGCATAGCTTTCAACCTCATGAGGGCACGCAAGCTTCTCCCCGGCGACAAGGGGGTGTCCCCGGAGAAGAGTATATGATAAAGTGACAAAAAAAGCTGGCATCTCCTTTAGGTGCAAAAATAAGATCAACACAAATTGACTGGTCAAGTGTTGAATGAGTCACTAGCTATCAGCTCATGATAATCAGATAGCTTCCAAGGTGTAAAATTTGAAAAAAAAAAAAAAAATCCATAATTTTATTCTTCAAAATGTTATTTCACTGATTAAAATATGTGTTAGATTGTATCCTATGATATTGTGATTTTGTCTGGAGTACTTAAAATCTGAAGAAGCTTATTGGCTTCCCTGGAGTTCTATTAAATTTGCACTGTTCTGACACTGCCTCACTTGTATGAATGAATATTACCTTTTACATTACGAATCAAATCCTGCAGGTACCAAGAGTTTGTCTACTTACTGACACATTTGACTCCATTACTTGACTTTATCTAAATATTGAAAGAAGAGGAAAACTATCAAGTTCTAAAATTGTAATTCTTCAAAATCTGACATTTGTAAGACATACATTTAAATGCCAGAGGTGAGAAAACATATTAAATCCTTTCCTTTCAAAAAAAGGATTTTAGTCTGATAAAGTCAGCAATATACACATGGTGTAACTTCAAGAAAATAACAGGATTAAAGTACAAAAACTAAAAGAAAATAACGTGGACAAATGTTAGCCATGTTAGCTATATATAAAATTACATGGGGAAAAAATATAAAGTAATACTGTTCTGAAAGTATTATATGAAAATAAAAATCCAAGGATAAGAAATATATTAATAATATCAAGATTGCCATACCATTTCAAAATTTTATTCTGATAATTTAATAAACACTAAAAAAAGGCTGTGACTTCTTGAGTTCTTTAGAACATAATAAAAACTTGCCATACCTAGACTGACTTACAACATAATATAAGTAATATAAATTATCTGAAATAATTCTACTATGCAGTATAAATTTCCAGCGAAAATCAGTATCAGAATCCTTGCTAAAATGCTTCATCGGTCAACATGATTTAATATCAAGAATCTGCATTTCATTAATAGTTAGAGTTTTCCAAGCTATGTGCTACAATATCCCTGTGTGTGGAGGTACTATTGTTAGTTATACTGCCTGAGTGAAACTGACTTTATGAAATCATGGTATGCTGGTTTTCTATATTTAAGAAATTATTTCCTTTCTCCTTAAAATTAATTAAATATGCTCTTTCTTTTCAGTTTGCATTTCACCAGGATGTCATGTGCGAATTGCTAACAATTTCTACTATGATTCATATTATATTCATACATATAAAATAGATTTAATTCTTTGGATTCTATAATTGTGTTGTACTATTTAATTTATAAATCTTTATAGACTCTTAATTTAAAGAATATATTTAGATTATTCAGAATGGTAGAAAAGCTCAAAACATGTTAGACTGAGCTTTACACACAAAAGACTTTAGTTTTGGGAACTTCCTTTGCCATGGCACATCAGCTATTTCCTAAACAGTTTTCTACATCAACTTCAGCCCCAATATATGTGATATTAGAGGCAATCCTTCTGTACTTAATTCTCAGAACAGATGAGCAAGGCACAGTAGTCAGTGATTATTCCTGATTCAAAAATGAAATATGATTAATACCAATAACCAGAATTCAGTTAAGATGATTTATTGATTCAGGATATTCTCTCCAGAATATTCTCTCCTATACTTTCATATTCTGCTACTGTTTGGGAAGTGAGCTAGCTATTCAAGAGAGCTTGCATTTATGATAACATGAGAAAGGAAACAGAAATCTTTTAATTAAAATTTAAAGCTCGATGACTGCTGTGGGAAAATTTCATCAAACAATATGCCAACAGGCAGGACACAGTGAAATTGTCATGTGAACATTGGTGCTGGAAACAGCAAAGCTTAAGTTTCTTCTTTCTAATTATCTAAACTTTCCATTTTAATTGATTTATGCTGCTAGTGATTACAGCGCAACTATTAAAAAAACCCAACAACGACCAAAACACAACAACAACTAAAAAGGAAAAGGAAAAAACAAGTGACTTACATACCTTGCTGTGATTGTCTAATAGTTTCATTTATGAGTTTAAAATAGGACAGTCACAACTTCATGGCTGAAATTCCATCAGTATTGAAAAGATGGGCGTTATGGACAAGGCTGGATGCATATTATATGCTTCTCTGTGTGACTAGTAGGGGAGGAACTTGTTGCATTTAAATCTGTTCCATTTAAGCTTATTTTACCTCTTCCACTTTTCAAAGACGTTAAGAACAACTCAATCCTCAGATGTAATGATGCTTAGATAATGTAAGTACCCATGCTTGATAAACACTAAGAATGTCCACTGTATTAATGAAATCAGCAAGCTTCAGTAGTTTTTTGCTATATATAGGATGAAAACCTCCTCCATGAGATTTAACCTGTGCAGAGTGTCCAATTATCTGTTGGCAAAGGTGGAATATGTTTCAAAATTTCATTTCATTGGCAATGCCACATAATCTACTGCCTGACAGTTTTTATGAGTTCTAGCACGGAAGCAATCCCCACCTAGATCTGGTCATAAATTTTACTAAATAGAAAACAAGCATTTTTCCACTGTATTAAATTGAAAATGTAAACAGTATTTTGGCAGCAAGTTATCACATAGTTTCAAAATACTTTCTCTGCAATCCATGTTTAAATTTAAAGTGAGTCAGAATAAGTGTTTCTTAGCTATATAGAAAAAACCCCAAACCTACAGACAGAGAGTGAGATAGAGAACACTTGTGGGTTCACAGATGGCCAGTGAACATTTCTAAATAAATTTAATATGCCATACCAAGAAAGTTTGAGACATGACCACCCAAAGTTAGGGTTCTGTATTGATATTTACATCTAAAAGTCACTAAATATGTCCTCTTGTACCAAACTGCTGAGCATGTGAAATTTGAATTGAAGAAAAATGACTTGCAAGAGTGGAGCACTTTAAAAAAACGGACTTAAAATACCTTTTGCAGTAAGTATGCACAACATATATTGAAGTACAATTAAAACATATATAACTTTAAGCACAGAGTTTAATCTTTGGCTGACATTTTCTAACAAAACATATGACTTGCATATTTAAAATTCTTGAGATTAAGGGAAAAAATGAGGAGATAACATTTACATAAAACTGTTTCTCAAATATGATTATTTCTAATGGACTCATACATTATATTAGCTGGCAGTTAAATTTTAAAGCTTAGTACAAACATTGACAAACTAGTGTCTCACAATAGGTGCATGGGGAAGCAAATATTTTGGGCTTAGATTCTTATGGAAATCATAGGATGAAACTGATAAGATTCACTGAAAAGCAAGGACAAGAAAATCACAGAAATAAGGTGTCTATATATTTGGCTTGTGAAAACTATTCTCCTGGTTCAGTATTGAATCCCTGACTACAGATGGTAACATATAGTATTTGGATCAAGGGTAGATGTTGATTAAGTAAAATATATTTACTGAGGGAAAGTAATTTCGATGAAACTTTGCCTAAATACAAATATACTATCTCCAGTGTGGAGCAGTCCCATGGTGTAGTGGAGAGCAATCCGGTCTCCGAATCCGAAGGTTGCGAGTTCGAGTCTCTCAGTACAGACCGCCCCTGGCAGTTAAATGCCTCCCTGCCATCCGATCCCATCAGATTTCGAATGCCAAGCAGGGTCAGCCCTGGTTAGTACTGGGTGCGGTAGACAGTCCCAAGGACTTCACTGTCACTGTCCAAGCTTGCTCAGCTGTGGCAAATGAGCCTTAGGACTTCAACGGTGGGGCCAGTTCTGTGCACGCTGTGTCTCACCTAAACAATCCACTGCGCAGGCTCGGAGGGCACACCCACGTGGGGTGAGCCCTTCCCAAATCTTCGTTTGCGAAGACTGGCCATTATTATCTCCAGTGTATCCTGTTTGTATCTCTTCTACAGATACTTATGCATATAATTTTTCCCAGACATGTAATCCTTTATGCTTATTTACATGTGGGTTACTTTTTTAATAAAAACCAGATGTATACAGCTTTGTGAAATTCAGTCAGAGGGTTGAGGTGGTACTCTTTTGCAGACTTGGCCAGTTAAGAGGTTAAGTTCAGCTAAGGACATGAGTTCAGTTGGATATGACAGCTCATGAGAGGATAGCACAGGATACTGACACTAACAGAGGGGCTAAGGGCGTATCATGAAGAGCAAGGTGGAAGAGAGTGATAGGACAAGGCCACAGCAGTTCTTGGGGGCTGTGCAACTAAGATGAAGTTCTACATAAGATTGCATTATTTGTATCAAAACAAGAGACTGATGGAAATTATCTACATTGTTTCTCACACTGTCATTTGCATCCACGTTGTAAATGTTTGCTTCCAGTGATCCGAGACAAGCTGCTATGATCCCGTGAGAAGGTTGTTGCCCTGTGGCAGACAGAAAGTAAGATTTTTCATTTTCTAGCAGTTCTCTGCTGGGGTCCTATTAGTTTTTAGTCTATGTCCTTCAACACAATGTTCTTCAGACCACAAGCTACATCTGGAAGCTCAAAATCCATGGGATTTAATTTAGGTTAATGGTTCCTAAACACCAGCCCTACCCAGCACCTGTCAGGAATAGTCATAGCCTCTGCTCTACTGTTAATTAAAACATTTTCCCTGGAGGAAAAAAGGTGAGATGACTTGGAATATGGAGATAATGGAAGCAAGTTATCAGGAATCTTCTACTGACTGCCCCAGAGAAGAAGTGTAAACAGGGTTCTCAGGAATAGAACAGTAAGAATATGGGAATTTTTGTGCCTGATTCTCTGCAGTAAGTTAAATAGTACCCACAATAGACTGGCTTGAGAGAAACTGCAGCAGGGTGATTGGGGAGTGTTGGTTTGGGAGTACTATGAACTCTGAATTGGAAACTTGGTTTATGTACCACCATTATGGACCTCTCTACTTGAGACAGGGTTGGAAGAAGAGAATTTCCAGTGGAAGATTAGGATCAAGGCAACGGTTATTTTCAAGAATTCGATTTTTACAAGTTCATGAAGCCAAATGGGCTACATCCAAGAGTACTGAGAAAGCAGTTGAATTCTTAGGAAGTCTTCTTTCTATCTTCTTTGGAAGGTCATGGAGATATGAACAGTGCCTCGAATATCTGGAGAAAGCAAATATTCAGTAAAAAAATCCAGGGAACTACATGCTACTCAGTCTCACTTTTGCCCCTTGGAAAATCATGGAACAAGTCCTCATGTTTCTGAGCACAAGGAGGACAGTAAGCTACCTGGGAACAGTCAATACAGATTTACCAACGGTAAAAAATGATAACCAGCAACGTGGTTTCCTTCTGTGATGGTGTTGAGAGGCACTAGTCACACTGAAATGAGCTCCACTTCCAGACAGGGGCAGCAAGAGCAAATAATGCCCTCAAGGCTCTGACATATTCTTTCTCTAACTCTGCTCTGTGCACCAAGGTGAAATACTTTTCTGAATCTGCAATTTATTTTCCCTTTGATTTCATTATAAATTCTAATTTCTACTGCTCATTCACCTCATCTTTTGTCTTGTAGAAACAAGACTAGATAAACATGACTAAAACTGTAAAACCCTGTATGTGTCAACATCTGCAAATAATTAATCAAAATCAAAAACCACTCACCAATTAAATTTTAGTCCAAGAGGTAATCATAGCTATGAAGTTCCATGTGGCTTCTCCGCTACTAATGAAGAAAGAACATCTAGTTTATAAGGAGAGTTCTTTTAGCATCTTCTCATTAAGACTTGATGAACCTTTGGAGGAGAGTTATCTTCATAAATATGAATTTTTGGTTTTGTTCACACCACTGCTAATTAGGTCAGATTGACTTTAAATGGGAGATGTATTTGCTTTTGGTTTGTATTGCATTTTACCTGCCCATAATAATAAAGTAGTACTGCATTTTAGGTGAAGGCTAAGAATGCAACAGAGAACCTAAACACTGCTTAAAAAGTGATTGTGTTCTTTTGGTCAAAAGCAAAAAATCAGAGTCTATGTTGCGTCTACGAAAATAATTTTGCCAGCTGGAACACTGAAAATGTTTACAGGATGTTCACAATATGATTTATTGGAGTTTACAGCTCTGGGATGGGTACATTCTCTAAGGTACTAGATTGCCTGGAGCCTACACATTTCTCCATGTTCTTAAATCACTTTCAAACTACTTTTAAAGTATATTAGCTATACTTGCTAAGCCTGCTTGTTCTATGACAGCCAGAACTACAAGCACAATCTGTGGAATCTATGTGAACAGATGGATGCTAAAAAGAAAAAAAAAAAGAAAGAAAGAAAAAAGGAAAAAAAGTTTGTCCATGTGATTTCACCCGAAATGAATGACCAAGGAGCTGTAGATATGATTTCTACAATAAGTGGCAATGTGCTAACACTTATATTATGGATTATGGTCAGTAATGCCTACTTGATAGACTTTTTTTTCATAAGCATAACATGCTGAGAAATAGTACTCTTATTTTGGTGAAGAGGCTGATAAGTGACTATGAGTTTCTCACTGAAGTACAGCCCAGATTCAGAATAAATTAGAACATATACATAACACAATTCTTGCCCTAAACAATCAACCTTCCTTAAAAAACCATGGCTGAGAGTGATTTAAAAGATAATTTTACATCATTTTCAGCATTTAAGTTCTACAACATTTTAATGCAATATTCTGAGGTCGTGTCTACACAGGAGGAGTTAACTAGAAATTACCTTGAAACAATATTTATTATTTAGGTAAAATAGTGCACTAGTATAAATATACATTTCTGAAAATAAGCTTTTAAAATGTTTTTATAATAAATGAAATATCCCAGTAGTTTTAGAACAACTTCTTCATAACTATGTTCATATATTGCATGAGACTTTCTGCCCATTCTTCAATGAAAAGTTTCTTTTCATAGCCCTTTTAGACATCAACTTTTTTCAACACCCTCTTTAAAAATAAGGATAATAGAAAAAATACAATGTTCCAAAATTCATTGAAAAAATGCTTGTGTGTGGGTCATCAGTAGGTCAGTACTCCTCTACTCATAAAGCTAACTTTTACTTCTTTTTTTTTTTTATTATTTCACATAATCATACACAATCTTTACTATGTCATATTCAGGTTTGCCTATCATGACCTCTATGTTCTTTTCAGAATATTACTCTTTATTTTATTCCCAGGATGCCTTCTTTTAAGGTTTCTTACAGAAATTTCCTAATAAAAAAAGCTCATAAAAAGCAGCTAATTAAAAAAACAAACCAAACAAACCAAACCAAACCAAAAACAAACAAAAAACCCCAACAAAACAAAACATCCCCCCCCAACAAACAAAAAAACAATAAAACCCATCAGAAACAAGCCCTTTGCACAGACACTGAGACTGTCCACAAGATAAGTGTGAAAATTAAAGGTAAACCTCCTTGTCACAAGTGAAAAATATCACAAGAGGTAACACAAGGAAAGAAATGCATGGCCCCTAAGATGATTCCAAACGGAAAGAAATGATAATTTACATGTTCTAGTATATTCTAATTTTGTTCTAGTTCATCCTTCTGTACCAGTTGCTAGTAATTCATGATTTACTATTACATTAATGTAACATTTTGTCCTACAGATGGGCTACAGAGCAATAAACTCATTAACCTGCATCAAAGAGTTTTCCAAATCTTTCTAAGAAAACAAATTTCCATATAAGGAAGTCATTCGTTGAGATATGGCTTACATTCCTTCTTCTAGATTTTTAATTGTAATATGGCTGTACAAAGTAAATGCTATTCAAGTACATCACTTATTAAACAATTTAAACAGGCATTTTTTGAGTGTGTTCTCTCCATTACATCTTATTCCACTAATTTTTATGGCATATAAAAATAAATAAATCTTTTTAGTGATAGTTTTCACATTTATTTCCAGATCATGGATTAAAAATATTAATTTGCCCTAGTTCAAACCCTGTGGGAAATGATTGAAATACACTGATTTGATTATTGTTTTCTCCAGCTGATGGTTATAGAGATTTGAGTATTACCCAGGTCTTAGTTAATTTAATAATTTAATAACCCAAATATATTCTTTACTCATTATCATTTGCAACAGATATCCTAGATCCACATTAAGAAAATGTCACATTCTGTTTTATTGTTGACCTTTTCACCATAACTAAAAAATGTCTGTATAGATGCATAATGATGACACAATTGTAGGAAATAAAATTGTACATGGGAAGTAAAAGTGAAACAATTTTTTTAATTTGTTAGAAATACGTCATACTTATGTATGTTGTCTTACACCATTTAAATGTAAGACCATAGAATATGTTACTTAGATCACAATTACCAGTTACTCTAGAGTATATATAAATTATGGAAATAATGAATAACTTAATTTTGTAAATCTTTATTTATAATTGCTGTTCCAGCTACTGTGATATAGCCTTAGCTCCTCAGACAACAAGGAAGGATAGGAGAAAACAAAGACACTGATGCTCTTCAAGAATTCAGATACCATGATGGCTTAGACAGATTATTTGCATAGCTAAAGACTATATTTTTATGACAAAGTGGTTATCATAATAAGTATGTAAATAATAATAGTAAGTACAGCATAAAGCTTAAGAAAAGTATTGTGTAAAAATAACATAATAATGAACAATATATAGAAGAGTGTGTAAAAATTACATTTTTCTTTCTTCTCATTGTTTCAAACATTGTGCATTATCAAGTGTAGACTACTTCAAATTGTGAACACACATAAAGTAGATGCGCTTGCTCCAGTTAAGCTCCTACACCTGGATCAGAGCAAACCCAAGCACAGACTGGGCAGAGGATAGATAGAAAACAGTTCTGCTGAGGAAAACTTAGGCTTTCTGGTAGATGAAAAGCTGGACATGAGCCATCAATGTGAGCTTGTAGCCCAGAAAGCCAACTCTATCCTGGGCTGGATCTAAATCTCATCTGGCACAATGTCAGACCCTTGTCCTGTCACTAGTTCCCTGGGAGAAGAGACCAACTCCCACCTCACTACAACCTCTTTTAAGGTAGTTGTAGAGAGCAATAAGGTCTCCCCTGAGCCTCCTTTTCTCCAGGCTAAACAGCAGCTCCCTCAGCCACTTCTCATAAGACTTGTGCTCCAGACCCTTCACCAGCTTCATTCCCCTTCTCTGACACACTCCAGCACCTCAATGTCTGTCTTGCAGTGAGGGTCCTAGGATTAAACACAAGATTAAAGGCACAGTTTAATAATAGGTTCTGTAGACAGGACAGGGGTAAAAGTTTTAAGCTAGATATAATGATGAAATTTTTTTACAGTGAGGGCAGTGAAACACTTGAATAAGTTGCCCAGAGAGGTTGTAGATGTCTCATCCTTGGAAACATTCAAGGTCAGGTTGGATGGGGCTTCAAGTGACTTGATCAAGTTGAAGACACCCTTGCTCAATTCAGAGATGTTGGATCTAGATGATCTTTGAAGGTTCCTTTCAACCCAAATAATTCTATGACTCTATGAGGTACATTGTTTTGATAGATAACATTTGTTATTTAACTATGTTTAGCTCTTTGTATGGTTATTTTATTTTATCTTTTAGCTAAGAAAAGAAAAAAAACTTTTATTTGAGCAAAGAAATACTCCTATTAAATAATATTCCAGGATGGCTTTAGAAAATCTTTAATTTTTAATCTTTTTGACAGCCTCTTAAAATAATCTGGTTATTGGTAGGATATAATTATATCAGTCTTCCATCAATTTTCACTTATACTGCTGTAGTTCACCAGAATTAAATGGATTATATGTGATCATTAAGAACTGCTAAATTTAATGCCATATTGGGAGGTAAATTACCTTAGTCATATTTTAAACCCTGGTGAGAGCTTTAGAAATGGTGCAACTATAAAACTATCCACAGTAAGCATTGGAGATAACTCAGTGAGCTCAGTCTTTTTGCCATAAATATAACTGGCTCATTTTAATTGTGTTTGTACCTCATAACTGCCTATGAATGTTTCCAGTCTTTCCTTTTTATTTTTACCTTTTTTTTTTTCCATTTGCTTCTGGTATATTTTTGACCTTGATACAATGAGACAATTGAAAAGACTTATCATAGGGGAAGATGTTGCAATGCTTCAGTATTTTCAGGTTGAATGTACTAATCTGTGTTAGTAAGAATGGTCATCCCAGTGTAAAAGGTGTTGTAATCTGACTTCAGAAAGAAATTGTATTTCTTTATTGGCATTTTCTACTCCTGCTTCGCAGCAGAAAACAGCTGTCTGTGGATTTCTGGATGCAAAAAAATAAATCTCAACTTCTCTGATTTTACATTTGTTTTTTGATTAAACCTATCACAGTTATGGTGATGTATTAGGATTTTGCAAGCATAAATTATTATGAACATAAACCTTGCCTTTGCACAGACATTCCATCACAAAAATATAATTAATTAGAACTTTTATGTGTATTTCAGTGCAAGTTCCACTAGCTTTATAAAATCCTTTAACCTACGAATGGAAATGTAATGAGTAGAAACAGTGGAAAAATATAAAATCAGAAATCTACAACCAGTTTTAAATTTAAATTTGAACACAATAGTGAAAGTAAATAACAGGTTGGGGGGTTTTGAGGAATATATTTCAGAAACCTATCAGCATTTTTTAAGTTAGCATTTTAAAAGTCTGTCTATTACCTCCATTTTCATCTCTTAAATTTGCATTCTTGTATTACTAAGATTCAGGATCACAATTTGGACCTACGAATTGGAAGGTAAAATTGATTCTCAACTGTTTCCTGATAGGAACCCTTTTCCTTTTACATTTTTCTTTATCCTTCTTTCTAATTTACTAATATAGACGCATCCTTTCATTAATTTAGAGAGATAGTTATACTAATAGGCGACATAATATTTGAAAAAATGCTTCTTGATACATTATTCTAATAACCTGATATTAGAAAAATTTAACAACTTTGGATTGATTCTTAACTAGTTGGGTCTTAATGTTAGCAGGCCTTTCAGGCTGTTTTCCAATACTCTCCGATAATCGTACTGAAAAAAGGCCTATGATAAAGTGTAATGAATTCTCTACTGGATATTAAATAAGTTCAGTGACTTTAATTATTGATTATAGAGCATATAATTCAATGTAATACACTTAGAGTAAGTCAGCTAATTGATAGTAGCTGGAAATACTGAAATAAGTGATGGAATGCTATGTAGATATATATATTATATATATATACATATACACACACACACATCCATCCATCCATAGGTATATATGTATATGTGTATATATATGTATATATATAAAGATGTGGATTTAATGCTGTCTGAAAAAAAAAAC
>VWZD01000210.1:5855-31283 GCA_013396695.1 Sakesphorus luctuosus
ACTGCATTTGTTAGGAAATGAATTTGTTAGTTTTGCACTTTAAAAATGAGTGCTTTGCTGGGAATAGGGCTGGTAACACCTCTCACAAGATTAAAAATTATACTTCAAAATGGAATTCATAATTTAAAGTTATGTTTTCTGTACTCTAAAATGGACAACAATTTATTAACATGATAAGTTTACAGACTTGGGTGAAATTAATGCAATTTTTTGTTTTAATTCTACAATTGTTGATTGTAATAGTGGAGCTTGAACTGAACAGTAGAGTATTCTTTTTAAATGTTTTTATTATTACTTTTTAAAGGAACAGATGTTACCAATTCTGTTGTCAAAGTAATTATGTTAGTTTTGAGTTTCCTGGGAAAATGTTTTAAAAGCTTTATATAGGTTGACATGGGAGATGCCTTCCTTAAAGCCAAATGAAAATAAACAACAGGCGATCTAATGCATCTTATGAAAATCAATTCTTGACAGTGGCCCTTGAGCAGAAGTGGTAAGTGGCTGCTGTAGAGTTTAGTTTGTAATAAACTGGGAGAGAGTGGACTTGAAGCTAGGTTTCAAACATGTAAGGGAGAAGAAACAATGATCAAGAAGAGAAATGGTAAACTTTTAAAAAGTACAGAAGATGCAATAGTAGAATGACATCCCAGGAAAATCCACTGAGATTCAATATTTTGCAGCAGAATAATGAACTGTGATAACTGTTAAACTGATGTGGCATATATAAACATATATGCAAGACATCAAGTCACAAATATTTAAAATACTTTTATCCTAAAAATATACTGTAAAGCTGCTGAAACATCGTTTATGTTACAGATAGTCAAGACTGAGGAATATCATGGAGATTAAAGTGTGGTCTGGACTGTCCCCCTAAATAATTGAAATAGATTTTAGGAAAAGAGTAGACTCCTTGTTTTCTACCTTTAAAACTCAATCCTTCAAAGACTGCAATAAGTCCTGTGCTACTGATAGAATCTCACATTCTAGGAAAAAATTCTGTTTCGAAAAGGTGGACTAAAGAGTTTGTCAAAACTTTACTATGGCATTATGATTTTATTAAGAAGCTGTATTCAACTGAAATGACAGAAAACAAGTAATTTTTATTTTGATTGGAATCAATTGACATCATGTGTCAAATGGTAAGAGAATACATGCTTTCTTCAAACACTGAAATATCACATCAGTGAGGGTATATTCTAGTCCTGCTGCAGGCTGACATGCCCATGATATGCCGATAGCTGTAAATATTTGTTCTTTATTTGATGCATTATTTCTATTCCCATCTGTTGTAAGTGTCACTTTATGGGAATGAGTTCTTGAAAGAGGCAGTTTTTCTGATTATAGTGTGATGCAAACAGCATCTCATTACACTTCAAATAAAATTGAGTTAAAAGATATAAATATATGCTTTCATTTGTGTAGAGCTGTGCAATTTATATATACTGTTACAGAAACTCTTCAATATGCTTATGATATAAATGACTACTAGGTCATTTGTATGACTACCACTTAATAAGAGTTTTGACCTCATTTTTAGTAAAACATTAATTTACTAAGAATTATTATGAATTGTATTCTTTCATTTAAGCAGTTTCCGAGAAAATAATTCATTAATTAATCACATTGCCTTTTTTTTTTATTCCCAGCTTTAAATAAAGCATTTAGACATTTAGACTTAATCCTTACTCAGGAAAGCACACTTTATTTCATGAGAGTGCTGAGTGCATGTGTGTCTACTCATCTCCATTAAGCAGAGTGCTGTCATTCACAGTTTGTTCACCGCAGCTGTTATTCATTGGTGTGAAGACAGTGCATTAGTATAAGACTTTTGCAGATTTTCTCTTAGAATTGAGTATTTTATTCTTCATTTTTATGATGGAGAAGGTGAAGTTAATACATGTATTGTTTGTGGATAGTCTTTTTAATACCTGCTTCATATGGTTTGTATTGTTTCATTCTCACAAATTTGCATGTTTAATTTTGTCTCTCAAATTTCCTTCTGTTTGCTTTTAGTGGAATCAAATGGTATTAGAGAGAATTGAAGAAATAGGAGTTGAGTTTTTGTTAGGTTCCCTAAAAGAATGAGTAAAATGGTGAGAGGAAACTAAAAAATACACTGAACCAAAACTGTTCAGGTAAAGTGATGTAAGATGGGAATAAAACATTTGTTTAATATGGAACATAATGTTTTGTTTCTTGTGTCATTTGAATTTTAAAATTTACTAGAAAAAATCTTGGATTAATATTTAAATTAAATTGTCATCTCAAACTAAGATTTTAAAAAAATGTATTCTAAGGAATTATTTAGCATTTTTGAAGGAAAATGTCTTAATTACATGACACTCTTCATTTACCAATTTTTTTTTTTCAGGTAAAGTGATACATCATGTTTGATCATAATTCACAGGAAAAAAAGCTAAACCCTAGTTAATCTCAAATATCTGATGAATTTACTGTCCTCTTGTCTTTCCTTCTGAGGCTTATTGCATGAGGATAAATTTTTAAATGCATTATTATATTTAAGAAACAATTTCTAACTCTTTACCGCATCAACTACCTACCCTGAAATTGTAAAATTATAGCAAACATAGTTTGTCTCTGAATTTTTCTGGGGATTAGAAATTAATTACAGTCCCTTAAACCAGGCAAACAACCAACTGTAGGGAGGTGCTCAATGGTAATAACATTCATGTGAGGGTCAACAACAGCTGAATCCAAGACAGTTCTGCTACTGGTTAAGGCCAAGTCCATCAGCAACAGTGGTAATGTCGCTGGGGTGACAGACTTGAGAAGGGAATAAGTTACTGCGCAGGAGCAATAGCAGCCAGAGAAGAGAAGTGTGAGAGTACAAGAGAGGAATGACTCTGTACGCACTAAGGCCGGTGCAGAAGAAGGGGGAGAAGGTGCTCCAGGTGCAGAAACAGACTCCCCAGCAGCCTGTGGTGAAGACCATGGTGAGCAGGCTGTCCCTCTGTAGCCTGTGGAGTTCCATGGGGGAGCAGAGATCCACCTGCAGCCCATGGAAGACCCTACATCAGAGAAGGTAAGTGACTAAAGTAGGCTGTGACTCTGTGGCAAGCCCACAGCAGAGCAGGCTCCAGGCAGGACCTGTGGCTCTTGTGGAGAGAGGAGCCCACACTGGAGCAGGTTTGATGACAGGGCTGGTGACCACATTGGGGACCCAGGCCAGAGCAGTCTGTTCCCGAAGGACTGCGCCCTGTGAAAGGAACCCATGCTGTAGCAGCTGATGAAGAACTCAGCCCATGGGAAGGATTCATGCTGAATAAGTTCATGGAGGACTCTGCCTTGTGAGGAGGTACTCCATGCTGGAGCAGTAGTCCTCCCTGTGAGGAGCAAGGAGGGTCAGGGACAACATGTGCTGAACTGTTGGCAACCCCCATTTTCTTTCCCCCCTATGCTGCTGAGGGGAGGCGGTAGAGAAAATCAGGAGTGAAGTTAAGCCTGGGAAGAATTGGGTGCAAAGGTGTTTTTAAGATTTGATTTTATTTCTCATTTTCCTATTCTAATAGGAAATACATTCAGTTTATTTCCCCAAGTTGTGTCTGTTTTGACTATGATGGTAAACGGTGATTGATCTTTCCTTGTCCTTATCTGGGCCCATCAGATATTTGAGACTATATTTCATTATATTTTTCCTCCTCTGTCCAGTTGAGGAGAGGAGTCACATAGCAGTTTTGTTGGGCTCCTGGCATTCAGCCAGGGTCAGCCCACCACAGAAACACAGAAAATTGTTAGCATGGTCATGTTTTAAGTTCACAGTTGGACTTGGTGAACTTAAAGGTCTTTTTCAACCTAAATGATTCTATGGTCAAAAGTGACAGTGAACACATTGAAGTCAGACAGTGGCAAAAAGAAGTGAGGGACCATGAATAACCATTCTTTTTTTATGCTTCAGTACTTTGTATACTGCTTATGGAGAAAATGACAAAATCAGAAATTTCTCTACGTAGGTGTAACAACTTGAAATACTTTTCAAACTTTCAAAGAAAAATGTATGGTTCCATTTTTATTGAGATATGCCTGGCACTGACTTGAGTGGGACTTTTCTCCACACATTATTGTATTTATTTTTTTAAAAATTTTATTATCCAGTGCATTGATATAAATTGGATTAAATAATTACATTTTATTGAAGGAAAAAATCAGCCTACTGATATATATATATAGATATAAATCTGATTTTTTTAGATGTGCTTGTCAAATATGCTAAAACACGGGGAAAATTTAATTTAAATTTAATTTGAAAATACAGTTAATATTTCCCATAGATATATTAGATGTTGGTTGTTCAGAAGACAACCAGGAGTGTAACAGTAGAGAGAGAAGTTACTTGAGTTAAATCTGAAAGCAAATACCATATAAACTTTAGATTTGTCAGAGTCCAATATTCTCAGGTTTTGTTGGCAAATGCTTTCTTTCTGACCATGTTAGCCTTAAGAAAATGTGATTTTTGTTTGGTTTGGTTTGTTTGTTTTTTTTTTTTTTTAATTAAGTTATCTGAAAGCAAGTTACATTTGATCCTTCACCTGAAATTCATGCAGTGAAAATTTCAAGCTGCTAAGAATATTTAAAGATATTAAAATTACATGTAAAAATTATGGCCATTGCATTTAAAGAGGACATTATCATGCTAAAGTGATCTTACCATCTTGGCATATCGAAATATTAATACGAACAGGCTTGTCCTAATTGAAGAATAATGCTATTTTGTTTGCATAATGTTTATCCTAAAGGATTAAGAAGCACTAACAGTATTAAAAGCTGTAGAATGAGCTAAAAACAAAAAAGGGCACACTTTAAATGAAAAATAATTAATTTTAAAAGAACTTCACTGACAAAAAACCCCCAACTATTTAAAAGAATCAAAATAATGTAATAGAAACAGTGCTTAAAATCAATAGATAAATGCTAAATTTATAAAACCCAAGAGAAATATGTTCATTTCCAAAGACTTACTGATTTAAATTAGTAAAAGTTCTCAGGTGGCTTGTGTGTTGGGACTGATCTTTCCCAAGATATTATTCTGTGATGTGATGAAATGAACATCTCATTGCTAATGCAGATGCAAACTTCATAAACACACAAAAGAAATAAAACTTCAGGAGAGAGTCTATTTTTATTGCATAATCATTAAAATCAAGCTGATCATCTTTATGGTCCTTCTCTGGACTCGCTTCAGCAGGTTTGTGTCCTTCTTATTTTGGGGACCCCAGAGCTGGATGCAGTACTCAAGATGGGGTCTCAACAAGAGCGGAGTAGAGGGGGATTCATCTCCCTCAGTCTGCTGGTCGCAGTTCTTTTGATGTAGCCAAGGACACAATTGGCTTTCCATGCTGCAAGCACACGTTGCTGGATTGTGTCGAGCTTCTCATGAGCCAGACCCTCCAAGTCTTTCTCTTCAAGGCTACTCTCTGTTCTCTACCCAGCTTGAATTTGTGCTTGGGAAGAAAAAGCTTGGACACTGTATTTTTTCTTTGATTTAGCTGAGCTGCGTATGTTGTGGGAATGGATGGAAAAGCAGTAATGGTAAGTTGCCTCTATCTACCATGTGGTGAATAAAAAGTGTGACTTAAAACTGTTGTAGTAAAAAAAGGTAGTTTAGTATCTAGAAATGTAGGGAAAAGGGAGGTATCTGAAATTTCCTACTTCAGGTAACATTCTATATGAAAAATAGGATATATGCAATTCTTACTACTGGAAGATAAAGCACTTTTAGATCAATGTATGATATTTTATATAATGTAAAAAATTAACTTATGTAAACTGTATTTTGCCTTCTGGTATTCTGTAACCAGCACTGGAAAATTCCAATAATTTTACCTTTATACTATATAACAAATATATTTGGAAACAGATGCAGCTTATAAATCTGTAGGTTAGGATTTGTGGTTAAATTGCTCTGCTTGCAAAAAACTCTCACATTTCTAGTAAGTGCTAATTTAAGAAATGATCAATGATGATTATTGCCATTCTTATATGTTTAAACTTGAACTACTTAATCAGGTTGTTTGCATGAAAAGAGGACCACAGAATAGGAAAAAAAAGTGATAGATGTAATTCAGACATGCCTAGAAATCCTTTTACCTGTCAAAATGAAGAACAAGTAGGATAAGACAGAACATGGCAAACTTAAGACGCAGGCTATAGCTCAGTGATAGGAATATAAAGAACCTAAAGAAATTACTGTGAGAGGCAAGTCAGGAATTTCCAAATAGTATTTTCCCTCCTTGCAATGTCTTCAATAGTATTTTCTGTACAAATACTACTGGAGAACACTAGTTAAATGTTCATAATATGTTTTTGAAGAGAGCAAATGTCATTAATCCTGCTGAGGCTCAGTTATCACAAGGGATGTGGATTCTAAAAATCACTTTGGAAAGTCAGGTCCCCTGGTACATCTCATCTAGCTATCCCTATTTTAAAGATGCAATCTTAAGTCTACCTCATGTTTGAAAAATGGCTCACATGAAAAATGTTAAGTTCAGTCAATAACAGAAGTGCGACTAAGACTCCAGTATCAGATGTCAATCCTATTCTGTATGTATTGTCACTGTTATCATCTCTTCATTGTACATCACCTTCTTTGGGACACAAGACTTTGAGGGAATTTTAGATTAATTTCTTTACTATTGCAGATGGTGCTTTTTATTTTTTCTTTTTTTTTTCCTGATAAGGGAAATACTGAAAACAATTCCCACAACTATATCTGAGGATGTCTATATAGCTTCTATTGTGGCAAAGTGTTGATGTGATGTTAAAAAAGGTTCAAAGGATCCATTTGAAGGATTTATAAGACAACTGGAGGCGTGGCTTTTTGTAGAGTTGTATATTAATGTCT
Organism: Sakesphorus luctuosus; assembly: GCA_013396695.1. Taxonomy (NCBI): domain Eukaryota; kingdom Metazoa; phylum Chordata; class Aves; order Passeriformes; family Thamnophilidae; genus Sakesphorus; species Sakesphorus luctuosus. The sequence goes on from VWZD01000210.1 coordinate 12,718, forward strand.
CTGGTGGTCACTGAGCTTTAGCTGCTGTAACACTATTGTTTGCGCACAAATTTGAAGGTGCACAAAGAAATTGGTTATGCTGGATTTTAAAGCTGACAGATTATTTCACACAATATTTTCTTCCCAAGACAGTAGGTTTTGACATCTGCATATCTCTTACCTTAACCAGTGTGCCTTAAACACAAAGCCATTGTCATTTAATTTGAAGATTTTTATTAAATTTTATGCAATTAAAATAAACTTATGCTTGCCACTGTCAAATTCAAAATCAGAAAAGAGTTTCATTTCATGTTTTAAAATATAAAAATATCTTAATAATCCCCATCCTCTAAAAAGGAAATTTTTATTATTCTACAAATACAATTCAGTAATATGTCCTTGTTTTTATGCTAAACAAGTGAAGTCAATGAAAATGTTTCACTAATTCACTGGGAGAATGTTCATACCTGGAGTGAAACTGAATCCATTAAATGCTTTATTATAAGTAATGAAGAATGCAAAACCTTTCTTCACAGTATATACTGCAGTAGAAGTAATTTCAAATATCATGGCAAAAATTCCTTTTCTCCTCAGTGTGTCAGTATACAGTGAATGTGCTCTTTGACTATGGAAATAGTGTCACTTCCTTAAGTCCTGTGCAATTATACTGTGTTCTGAAAGACTAGCTTGCTTAAGTTCATGGAGCTCATATGTGGAAAAGTTTGAAGTATAGACTAAATGCTTAACACTACCTTAATAACTTTAGACTAATCCAAGTCACATATTTAGGCATTTAGGAAGGTCGAGGTATACAGATCTCATAAAAAAGCTCTGAAGAGCCTATTTTCCAGAACTACTTCAACTAGAACAGTCTAAAATGAATGGTTGCCTCCAATATGAACTACTTGCCTAAAATTTGGATGCTTGTAAATTTTCAGAAACATGTCTAAACACAGGCAAAATTATCTGATATTGTGATATGCATGGAAAATATGTCAAAAGAATTGGATTGCACTCTACTTGTGTCAACTGTGAAAGTAGATTAGAAACTCCAACCATTTTTATTCAATGGAAAGAAGCACGAAACATAACATTCCAGTAGAAATATTTTCCCCAAAGGAAGAGATCTTATTTCTCAAGAGTCAAGTATATTATATGTTTCTTTTTCCCTTGGAGGAATATTTCTGTCATCAGGCTACAGATACATTCTTCTTCCCTCAATCTGCCTATATTCCCTCAATCTGAATATAGGTCACTTAAAAAAAATAAGTCTAGATGTGTTTCTATACCAGAAGCCACCTTGCAAACATCATCACAAATTTCAAACTACTTAGTTCTCTCCTCAAAGTAGAGCCTAAAAGCATGGGGATTCTGTTTTAAAGAGGAGGTGGAAACACAACCTGACTATTCACTCCAAAGTAATAATTTGTGCTGAGGAGGTGGAATAACTAGATTTAGTAATTTTCACCAAGATCACTTCTACTTTGCTGTATGATAACCTAAAAACCAAACATAGTCAAATTTTACTGGGGATGCAATGAAAAGAGATGTCAACATCTATCACTTTATAAAGCTTTGGCTGGTTGTAGTAAGGTATGGACAAATTACAGGTTCAGATAAAACAAATTTAGAGGTTATGGGGGAGGAAGAAGGAGCACATCACTTACATATTTGCTTCCAGGTCTTTCAGTGCACTTTTTAAATTCAATGACTAAAAGTCCTAAATTATATATGCAAGAGAGTTAGATTTCAGCTCCTTGCAATCAGGAAAGAGTGACGTAATTATCAGTCTAGGGCATTCATGGTTCTTCACTTGACTGGTCCAAGATTAAGAACATTTTCTCCTATCAGTTCTAGATCTTCATTTTTTAACATTATGGAACCAATCGGCATGGAGAAATCAAACACATTGCACACTCTAAATAGACTGTGGCATATTAAAACTATTCAGATTTTGTAAAGCAAAACAAAACATAAAATACACTTGCATAGAATGTGCAAAACACCATAGACATAATTGAAAACTCTGTCCTATATTTTACTGTCTTCATTTACTACAAAATGATTAATGGAATATGGAATAAATGACTGTTACGAGAAAATCATCACAACTTATACTTGTTTGAACAGTCTCAATATCACAATCACCCTCTCCAATAAATTATTATTTCTGAGAAATGCGTGGAGATTCTAGAAATAATGGGATGAATCCAAGCATGAAACATTTCTATTGAAAGCTGTTTTCTGCTGAAGTCCATTAAACTATCTAGTAGATTCCTTTGGAAAACTGTAAGAACCTGAGCATTTTTTAGCCTGGAAATTAAAATGGCTGAAACAGTTGAAGGTCTAGTAGACCATATGAACAAGAATCTTGGTGGGACTTTTTTAATTTCAACTTCTATTACTATAAAATAATTTTCTTTCTTCTAGTCAAAGCAATGCTCTAGTACAAATTAAGTTTGACTAATACCTAAACAGCTTATATATATGTAGGCTATTAAGTCAGAAAAAGCAGGGAAAACTGGGAAAAAGTTTCAGAGAAGAGTGGAATGAAATGCAGTAGTTATTAAAAATGGTTTTGTTTTACCATGCTGTTGATATAACTGTATATATAACCATCCTGTTAAGTCTTCCAAGAATTGTTATTAGATATTTCCAGCCAAGAATATTTTTTTTCTGACTCCCAGTCCCCCTTTAGATGATAGTGAAGGATTGCACACTGATGAGGGTATGTATACCCACATAGTCTTTCCTGATCTCTGCCATCTAGAAGAAGAAAAATGCCTTTCCAAAATTTGAATTTTACATTATTTTGAAAATAAAAGCATTCTTCATTACCACAGAACACTCACTGTTGAGGACCTAAGTAGCTGACACTCATTTTTAAGCTCAACTTTCAGACTAAGGGGGTCCCTGAGTGAACTTTGCCTTTTGTTGCTCTATTCCATCATTGTGTCAGATCAAAGTAGATGACTTACACCCCTGTTTCTCTAAGAGCAGATCATTCATGTTATAGCCTTTGAAGTCCTTCACCTTGACTGCTAACTTTAAATTCAGAAATAGTGTCATTTTTTCTGATGTCATGAGGACTTTTTTTCTCTGAAAGCCTTGGAAAGCAACAGGATTGTGCAACTGAAGAACAGATACTTAAAAATGAAATGTGGTCCATGTTGCTAAAATATTTAGAGAAGCTGACAGTCTGAAGCATAAATACAATTATTAACTGACTTATATTTGGCATTTCATTCAATCCCTACACATGTGGTATATACTGGTGTTGGAGAACTCAGTAAAAGTTCATCTATTGTAAAACTTGATTCCCAGTAAGTCCCTGTCAAGCCGAAGAAGCTGGCAGCTTCTGCCTCACTGTAGGGTTCTCCTCTTAACAGGCTGCTGTCTTTTGATCTTACTTTTGACCAGAGCATAAAATCCTCACCACCAAGAACTGAGGAGTAGTGTCTTCCCTGCATTAAACTTAGCTATTGTTCTTGAGTGGATTTTTCGTACTAAGACTTTTCCCCTACTTCTTTTCTGCTTAGCTTCTCTATAATTAGGGGAAAAAAACTGTATTGCTATTCACTCAGGCAAGGCAATACCTCACATATAATTTTGAAATGCATATTACTTAAGGCAAAATGAACATATCTATCCTACATAAAAATTTGAAAATTACATTTTTTTATCTAACACACACCTCTAAAACAATCTGGCTTGACAAAAGAAATTCAATATATTCCACAAAGGATTTAATTCCTCCTATTATAAGTGGAATTTTACCAGATATCATCAACCTGTTAAATATGTATGGCTATTCTAGAAGGACTTTTCTGGAACCACCTTCATGGATATTCTAGATGGACTTTTTCTTGTCTTTAGGTAATTGCTTAGGCATAAACTAATGTGCTGAAGCTCTGAAATGCTTATTTTCATACAGTGAACAAACCAACATGCATATGGTTGTTCACAGGGAATAAAAACATGTTTAGGAAGGCAAATAAAAGTGCTCAGAGTACAACCCCACTTCCAGTGTGCATCACCATGATACTTGTACCAACAAGAAAACCTGACACACACCAGAAATCCTCCTGATTGCTTGCATCCTGCTGTGTGGCAACTTTGACAGATGTCAGAGGCTAAAGTCCTTACTGAGAATAAAGACTCTCCATTGAAACAATTCCTTTCACTTTCCTGCCAACTTTCCCAGCTCTGATTTCTGTTTCTATCTCTAGGCATCTAAGCTCCTCGTTCACTGTTATGTTAAACAATCTCAAAATTATTTCATAAAAATATCTGGACTTCGTATTTTCACACTTTAGAACTGAATTTTAGTTCAATCAATCCTCCTTTTGAAGTGCAGTTAAGAACTCTGTGATCAATATTTTTACTTTGTGACCAGTCTGAGAGGTCATGTAAGAATATAATGGAAAGAGATATCAGTCCATCTGTGCTTCTGTAGGCTCTATGAGTCTAGCTTTAAAGAAATATAATTTTCTTCCTTTCTTGTAAAAGTTTCCTACTGCCCATCGTGGTGCTGCCCTAACTAGGTGGGAAAGCGGGTGGAAAATTGAACTGGTATGGAATGACTTCCTGGCATCAATTTGGTTGCTTCTCCTTCTGTTATGCAGCTCTGCTGCAAAAGGAGAACCTCAGGTCTGATCCTTCCTTGCCAATGCTCCTGTCAGTTCTCATAAGAGGCAACTTGTGAAGCTTAATCGGCCAGTCACTATAGTAGGATACAATTATGAGTTAGGTGGCTGACTATAGGGTTTGACAGAAAGCTGTGGATGTATTAGAGTTTTGGCAATTCCTGTACTGAGGTTTGCAGGCAGACTACAGGATAAAGAAAAATCTTTTTCTCTGAGAACAGTGAGAAAATTTTTCATTTCTGAACTTTTAAAACCTTGTTTCAGAAAAAAAAGGAGAAAATGCTTCTGTCAAAATAGTAAAACAAGCAAATTTGGAGGTGAGGAAACACTTTAAAATGACAGTTAACAGTTGCACCTAGATGCACCCAATTTAAAAAAAAAATAGTGTTTTTCAAATTATACAGGTACTCAGTAAAACCTACCCAATAGTATCCATGCATGCTTATCCACCCATGCACTTGCATGTAAAATAATGGTAAAGGAAAAGAGTTTTTCTACATTGAATTAGTATCTTGCTCTCCCTGTTATAATCTGTATGCCTTTTACTTTCAAAGTTTGTGTTCCTCTTCCTGATACTGCTCTGCTTTAAATGGTATTTTAAAAAGAAAACGCAGTAAAAAATCATTATGATCCTCATGTGCTACTGACCCATACTTTCAATAATTTTGTTATATACTGTTGCTGTTAACTCTGTATATCCATTGGTTTTAAATATAAATATCATGTGTTAACTGCAGTATTATAGCTGGTTATATTCTTTTAACTGTAATTATTACTTGATGAAAAATAATATGGTGAGAAATAAATTTAAAGACGTGCCTTGCTGCATAGGTAGAAATTAATTAGGAACTTTAAAGCAGTCAAATTTTTAAAATTGTCTGGATGATGGGTTTTTTGGTGACTTTTGCTGAAATGCATGCCTAGTCATGTAATTACTTGAGAACCCGGAGTGAACTGAAGAAAAGTGTTCAGAATTGATATATCTCTTGCAAACTCTGCTCCTGGGCAGAATAAATTCACTGGAGATGAGAAACCTCAGAGTTGATCATTGAGGCCAATTAAATGAATTACTGCAGAAGAGCAGAAGATAATTCATGAGTGACATCTAATCTATTCTAATTTAATTGCACAAAAACTTAATGTAGGTAGTTTCAATGTATGTAGAGTATTATGTGATGTATCACACTTATAGAAAAACATTTTCTGAGACCTGCAGTCAGTTTAGTGTTTTGTTATAGATGTATAATACATTGTTCTCCATTAGAGATGTTAGAGAAGCCCCATGGAGATAAATGTCATTGTGTCATTGTGTCGTCTCTGCCATTTGTACAGGGAGACAAAGGGACCCTCTGACCTGCAGACACAAACTGTAATTTATTATGAAGAGCATTCTTTTCCCACAGATAACCCTGTTAGCTTTTGTCAGTTTAAGAGACTATGTCACAGACAAAGAAAAAAATTGTTTATATTTTAATTCCTTTCACTGAAATATCTTGCAGCAAGTCAGACCTTGAAAAGAAAAAGGCAACAATGAAAGCTGGAGATGCAGAAGGAACAGAATAAATCTCTATACAGATCTTCTACCTTGCTATAAGCCAAAGTGTGGTTTCGTTTGTACATGTCTGCTTTGTTAAGTGAGACATAAGATACTATTTATGCTGACACGCTAGTTGCTTGACCTAGATAGTAAGTAAGTAGGAGCAGGAAAAGAACATTTTTGTCAAATGATTTTTTACTTTTACTTTCAATATTGGAAATGGCTAAGTAGTCTTTGACTTTTTCTGCTATCACAATACTTTAGAAAAAGACAGCATGTGCTGTGTTGTAGAGGAAGGAAAATGCAATGCAGTTAATATATGCACAGTTAATTTGTGCTGTCTCTTATGCTGCCCCTTGTTCAGGATAAGGCTACATTTTTTTTCCATCTTTGCTCAGTATGTCCCTTTTTATATTACGGGTAGATATACATTAATCCTGAATGACAAGAAATCTGTAACTAATGTGTCTCAGGTGAATGTCACCACTGAGGTCTCAGTCATTGTCTCCTTTATGAATCTTCATAGACCACTTAAGATGTCTGCCTTAATGTCTTCTGAAACCTTCATAGTATCATATCATTTGGAGATCATTTAGTTTCAATGCCCCTGCCATGGGCAAAGACATCTTCCATTAGAGGTTGCTCAAAGTCCCATTCAACCTGCCCCTGAATAATTCCAGGGATTGGTCATCCACATCTTCTTTGGCAACTGTAGAAATCTGGACAGTAAAGAGTTAATCTGTTGCTATGATTCAAACGCTGATGGCCATCCCAGCATGTAAGTTAGAACAAGATGTGACTGAAAAGGGGAGGTAGGGCAGCACTTTTCTGAAATAAACTTCTGTATTCTGGTCCGTGGACACTTCACAACACATAAAAGGAAATACCAGTAGAGGGGGTCAAGACCACCAACAGATCCTCAAAGCCCCCCAGCCTATTTCCAGAAAGGTCCAAAAGAACAGGCTGTGCATGCTAACTAGTTTACATGAAGAGTGAGAAACCTAAGCCCAGGGTGGAGAAAACTTACCTATTGAAAGGCACACCCACAAAGCCCAGGTGGAATGCCTCAGGGACCCTGGACACCCTGTCAGCTGCTGCGGCTGGACCCATGACTGGCGATTTCTATCCTCTCCTATCTGACCTCTCTTTCAGTCTCTCCTTGTTCCCTCTTTCCTTTTATTCTTTTATTTATCATTATCACAGAGTAGGGGCAAAAAATACACCAATTTCCATGCCAGTATGTAGTTTGCTATATAAAACTTAGTGAGCTGCCTTTTTTTTTTTTCTTTCTTTCTTTTATACTGTTTTGGTCTTTGATGATCTTTTTCAACCACGGACATCTGTGTATCTTGGGTGGTCCCTTCCATGTAGAAGTCGCTGACCCTCTTTCATTTCATTTCTCTTCTAGCACTACATGCTAATGTCAAAAGTCCCTCTTCAGCTTTCTTGGACACCCCATTTAGGTACTACAGGCTGCTATAAGGTCTTTTCTTCTCCAGTCTGAACAACTCTCTCAGCTTGTCTTCATAGGAGAGCTGCTGCAGTCCTCTTATCAACTTCATGGCTCTCCTCTGGACTTACTCCCCAAAATTGTTTTACATCTTGTCCGTATTGTTACAGCTAGATGATGTGTCTCTGGATTATGCTTATGTTTAACTGTGACCTTAGCTACAGACAAAAAATACACTGATCTAGATGCTCTTACAGAAGTGGAATATTTTCCTTCACCTTGCACAAAATCTTGGAGAGACTTCCATCAATAAAGTTCCTTATATAATTATTTAATGTCACCATTTTCCCTCATGCTGAATGCCCTTTGTTAAGTGATAGGTCATGAATATCTGAGAGTACTGAGAAAATACATCTATATTAAAAAAAAAAAAAAGCAAAACCCCAATAATTTTATTTTCTCTGAAAATTGAAGTGACAAATATAAATGCTCTCCTTTCACTTAGTTTGTGAACCATACTACAAAAGTAATAAAGAGCAACACTTTTAAAATTCTATTTAGGAACAGTTTTACTGCATGAAGATCTCATCACATAAAAGCTGTTTGGAAATCTGTTGATTTAATCTTCAAATATAATTTATGACTTTCCCATATAGAAAAAAACATGCTATGGTCATCCATGCTAAGTTGTTTTGTTCAGAGTAGTTCCTTGCACCCTCCTGATTGTGCCTGGAGACTGGGAGAAGGTATGAGTAGTGGAGTTATGTGATAAATAATGAAAAACCTCTCCTCAAAAACATGGCTTGATGCAGACTACATGAAATTAAACAAGGGACAAAACACTCAGAACTGAAGTAGCACCCATTGCCCTTTATCTCTAATTACATTTAAGAGGACAACAATGGAGGATGTGATTATCCACCATTTTTATACCACTCTCATATGAGTACAACATTATTTTCAATATAGATGTATGAGTTTATGATGGATCTGCTTTTTAATATTTTTTATTGCTTGACCTTAAATTGACTTAAAGGGATTTGAATACCTTTTATAGGAAGGGACAAAAATGAGAGAAAAAAAATCCCCCTGCAAATTCTCTTAAAAAAAAAAAAAACAACAAACCAAAACCCACTTTAATGTTGTTATTATATTAGGAATGAATTATAAAAGAAATTATACTTACTTGGGGACATTTCGCCCACAAGTATCCAGTTATGCAGATATTTCATATGATGATATTGGAAGATCCTACAATTGAAGAAGATAAAATAAAGGATGATAAAAAGATAAAATGAGCATTATTTTAACTAATTTTAGTACCTGACTAAGAAGAAAACATTTGACAAACCCACTTAGCCCTACAAATATTCATAGTTTATAAGACAGCCTATTCTATAGCTATGATATTAGTATGTGAAAAAAATCTTATCTGCTAATAGTGACCATCTAATCAGACCTGATTAGTTTCTTCAGAAGGAAAATCACTTAGTGTTTGATTGTGATGCACTGGCTGGAGTTAGTACAGAAAAGAGTACATTTGACTGAGGATCTGGGGACCATGAAAAAACCTATTTCTTCTTCTACCTTGAATAGTGAAGATCATTATGACACAAAACAGAGTCACAAAAGAACTAATCTGCATGGATTTAGTTCAGGATCAAGATGGACAAGAGTGAAATGTCAAAAAAGTGAGAAAGTAAAATGAGTAGCATTCTACCCAATTAACATGTGCACACTCTAGTTTTTTGCACAAGTAAAGCCTTACTTGTCTCTCTATGGCAACAACTGCTATGAAAACTGTTTCAATTGCTATGCTATTAGAGATTTCGATGCCTGACATCCTGAATCCTGAGACTTGCATTCCATTTTAAGATTAGGAATCTGCAAGACATTTGGTACTGCCAGTCTTCCCAGGACATCATGTCCTCTTCTCAGGCTGGCTGGACAGAGCAGCTTCTTTATCAGATGCTGTGAGAAGTCTGCACAACCTCCTTGAGTGACAGCATGGGTTGGAGCACATGAGGACCTTGAGAAATGTAACTGGCGTGGTGAGGTGCTTCCTCACTGGTGTGAGCATTAGCAGATTACAGGTAATGTCACAGGTCTGGAGCTTCCCGGTCTACCAGCTACTTGCACACAACTCCAGGATACTACAAGCTACATAAGTAAATGATGCTAGCAAAATCAGATTTGTTTTACCTGTGAGATAATAATAATAATAGTAGCAATGGGACATGATTTGTGATAAGAAAATAAAATCCATTCAGGGAAATTCAGTAATTCTTTACAATTTTGTCTCAGTATCTTTCCTTGAAAGCGTGACATAAATATTTCAAAAACTTACCAAAACAGCTGCTTAAATGTACAATGCAAGCACCACCATAACTCATTGTTCTGAATAGTTTTCTAGTTTGTTTTTTTATTTCTATTTTCATTTTATAATTAAGTACATTTATATTATTTCTTAAGAAATTTAGTTTTTCTTAATTAAGGAAGCCATAGAGGTAAAAAAAAAAAATTAAAAAAATGTAATGATATTATAAAGTGTAATTGGATAAAGTTATCTGACAGAAGCTTCAATCTGGTGACTTTCCAGATAAAGAAAAAAGTCTTAACTTTTGTACTGATTGTCTTGAGATCATGCAACATGAGCAGGTTCAGAATGAAAATTTCAGCAATTTTTTTTTACTACCCAGTAAGATTTCTAATTATCTTTTACATATTTGGTTATAGAAGGAAAAGGAAAAGACAAGAATAATAAGTAAAGATTCATAAATACTTTAAGCTTTCTGTAAACATAGTATCTCATCTTAAAAACAGTAGCAGAGATATTTTGAGACACTGGAATCCAATCCTTCCTATTTTATTAGTTGTATTTAGAAAACAATGATGTTTAAATTATAAAATCAAAATTATTTAAAGATAAAACATGAAACAAACTATCTTTTATGTGAAACAATTCCACATAAATCGGTATTTTCACAAGTATGAAAAAGTGTTTTTGTTTCTTTTGAATATATTTTTTATGTTAGGCAAACCTATTTGCAAGCTAATTTTAATGGAAAAATACAGTTTCAAGATTTCATACTGTACATATTCTATGTTTTGTGGACAATTTTTTTTTGTTTGCTCTTCTTTTGAGATGCTGTCATAATTTTATGACAAGCAAGTTTTTTCTGTGTCACCCTTATAGGAACTCACTTTTATGGGGTTTCTGTGTTTTTTTTAGGGTTTGTTTCTGTCCAAAGAAACCACTGTAACTGAAAGATGAATATCTCATGTATGACCTGAGCATGTCTAGAATAAGGTTTTCTGATAGAAAAAACCCTGTTATTGTTGTTATTATTAGTATCTGTACAGAAAATAATGACTTTTTCATCAAAGTATTTACCCTAATATGAATGTTTGAAATACAGTTTCCTAAAAGGAGATATGCCTTTGTACTAACATAAAGCTGACTGACACTTGTTGTATTTCCATTCAGTCTAGATTAAGTCTATGTGTTCCATGGGGAAAAATATAAAAAGAAATATTTTGTACTTCAAAATAAATTAAAGTATTTGTAAGTAAAAATGGCTTATATATTGTAAAATGGTTACTTTCATCAATTGACCTTTTAGTTCACTGGGCTGCATGAAAGTAAGCATATGCACTAAGTCAGCCTCTTGGAACAGACTTTTATTCAACTGTATATACATTAGCAGATGCATGATTAGTGAGGAAGTCCACATCATTGATTAGATTGGCCAGCCTGTGATTCAGCTAATCCAGGTTCAGACTTTTTGCTGTGTGATGAGTTTTAAAAGCAATAGCTTCCTAAAAATGCAGATAGAAGATGAATGGGATTTTGAAATCACTATAGCTTTTAAGTACCATTGAAATCAATAAATACCAGTAGCAAGATCCAAAAACGCACTTACACATCTGAAGTACAAGATAAGCATTTGAGACCCAGAGGGTGATTCAAAAGCATTTAGGGACACAGAGTCACAAGGTATTTTAAGTTTGCACCTGTTTTGTTGCAGTGAAGGCCCAGGAGTTTCTGTTGCTACTTTGGCAGAATGGTGCATTGAGGGGTGCTTTCATTCCCCATGGTAAGACTAAGCTGCTCTACAGTTGGGATGGGCGTCCTATCGCAGAGGAAACAGGGGGACAAGTATATACAAAATATATTATTTAGAGTATTTGGAATGAAGGGTCAACATATGGCTTGTCATTTTGAAACTATTTCTGCTTTTAGCCAACGTTCCATACAAAATATGGATTGGTGTCAGGTAACAGTGCTGCCTTGTATTCTGTGACACAGTAGTCTACTGGCTGGAATATACTCCTGCAGACTAACAAGGCTGACTTGAAAAATAAAGACAGAGTTGCTGACTTATCGGACAATAGAAAAAGTGAGTATAAGTGCTCTCATATTCTGCTTCTTGTCTTCTTCAAACAAACAAAATACCAAACAAATTGAGTTGCCTCTAACCAAACAGGCACTTCAAGCTTATGTACCCTCAGTTCATTGCCAAGCTGTTGCCTTAGCCACAGCTAGCTTTCAAAACCTTGCCACACTAGAAATTTTGCTCTTATAAACCACTTTGCCCTATTTTACATTTTTGTGTACCTAGACATTTGTAAGTGATTTGCTTTTTCTGTATCTGAACTTTTCTATTTGATATAACAATATTTCCCAAACTTTTGTTGGTATTTTGAGGATAGTAACATTAATGATTGTGAGGTAATTATATTTTTTTTTAATAACAAGAATATAAACACCACATATAAATTCCTAGTATTACATTTCACGAGAAGACAATAATTGCAGTTCCAGATAATTGCAACACAGATAATCTGGGTCATCACAGGTATAACTATTGAAGTGGGCAGTATTTTATCATTTTGCCATGAAACCTTCTGGGCCACATCTACACTTGGTCTTACTCTGTCCTTTAATGAATTATAGGCAGATATACAGTTGTTGGATTGGAGACAGCACTTTTTAAAGTTCAGGTAAGGTTAAAATGAGCAAATTGGAACAGAAGCATATTTCTAACAAAGATTGCCTTCCAGAACATGAAAAGAAAGCCTGGTCCTTAAGCATGGAAGAGCAAACTGGCAAAACATTAACCTTTAAAAGTAAAGAAACAATCAGTCACATGAAAATTGTTCTTCATATTTAAAAGAAAGGACTGTACAAAACCGAGAGATGAATTATTTGAATTTGGAGAAATTAGTAGCACATTAATGCTAATAATCTGAAAGGAATTAAAGTTTGCTGATATCCTAGCATGATTTAGAGTTCTGCTTGATATATCTCTATAAATATATATGGTAAAAATTCTAGGTAGAAGTGGGAATGATGATGAAATTTACAGAATGTCTTCCTGTCAAGGTTTGGCTTGGTTTGGTACAGAGGAGAGATAAATGAGGATGAATGGTATAGAAAAGCTCATTAAAGAGTTTGGCATTTTTCATTACGCAGAAGCTAGTGGTAGCCTAAATTAGAAAGGAGTAGTAATAGGGAGTAATGGAAAACATTAAGATTAAAAAAAAAAAAAATACTGTGTTATCCTACAGAGAACTCATAGGCTATCTGTAAACTCTTTCCCCACCTTTCTTTTTCTATCTTTTCTTTTCTCTCAGATCTTGAGTTTAATACTTGCAAGAGTGACAGAAGGGAAGTTTACTCCCTATCTCCTCCTTAAAATATCCTCCTGTATCTTTGCTTCTGCAGGAAGAGAATTTCTGTAACTTATTGACAGGATTGTTTGGGGATTTTTTTTTTTTTTTGGAAAATGAAGCAATTTAGGTAATAAAACATGTAAAATATGAATTCTTATATAGTATTCCTTTAAATTTTTGTAGAATATTTGTGTGTGTACACATACTATACTGCATTATATAGAGAGAGCACATATGTAACATGTACACGAGCTTTCAAAAAGAACAGTGATGGCTGTTGAAGAAAAAAAGCTAGATTAATTTCTAGCTTTGAAAGCTGTTAATCTGCTGACTGGCAGAGGCTGCGAGAGTATGTCAGAGAAAGGTCACCCTACACTGCTCTTCCTCATATTTTTCTAAAAATCATCTACATCAAAACATGGCCTTGCATTCCTAGATTCTTAGTTTGACTTAATACTAAGAGAATACTTTTCTAATATTGAACAATGTAATTTTAGACTTAAGATCAGAATGAGTCTCAAGTCCCCAAACAGTCTGGTTTCCTTGGGGTTTTTTTGATGGTTTAGGTAATATATATCAGTAATGGTGTGTAGAGCTGGATGGACCTTCAGATCTCATCCAGAACAACTTCTGGTGTCTCTATTTAAATAACATGGATGCAGCCAATTTTAAGGTAAGAAATTTATTGTGTTTGAGTAACCAAAAAAATAAAGTCCTTCTAAAAAACAGAAATCAAGAAAAACATCAAAGGAATACAGATTTCTAGGCTGCACTTTCAGAGAACTAAGAAAAATAAACAAATCAAGATGTCCAGATGTGGCGCCTGGGGATCAAGCTAAATGATTCTATTATTCTATATTGTGATTTGACTTGCTAACTTTCTGTGAATCAAGTCAGTAAAAGACTAGGTATTGCCCCTATATTTTCACAGAATATGCTGAGATGGAAGGGACCCATGAGGATCACCAAGTCCAGCTCCTTGCCCTGCAAAGAACCATCACCGAGTGTTACAAAGTTGAAGGAGTAAAATACATTAGGCTAAAATTCTCAAAGCAAATGATGATTTAATTTTTTTAAAGAAATCCTGTATAAAACATCTTGATGTTCATAAGATGAGAAAGGAAAACAGATTTGCTACAAAATGAAAAAAATATTTCAACCCCCTGGGTTTTTTTCAAATTTATGTTTTCAGGGGAAAGAAGGTAATTTAAAAACATCTTAAATAGTTTAAAGCAGTGTTTTCCATTGGAAAAAAAAAAGTGTGTGTATTTTAAATAAACTTTAGTGTGATGTCTTTGAAATTCTCAACATTATGGTTATAGCTGTTTATCTTAGGAATAAATGGTAAAAGTTAAACAGACAAAATCCATGTGATATCTGTTTTATCTGAGACAGAAAAGAAAAAGGTAAGGCAACCTGAGTAACAGAATGCCTATTATGTGAAATGTGTCTAAAAGAACTGTATCTATCAGAGAAACATCTACATTTCCTGGCAAACAGTTCTCAAAAAAGAAATGCAGAGTTACTCAGACAAGACCACATAAATAAGCAAATCTGAAGAACCAATATCACAAATATTTGTTTAGAAACTCTGGAGAAAAATAGAGCAGCCTCACATTTGCTTAGTAAAAGGTCATCATTCTGCATTATGTATAAATGCAGTCACTTTGAAATGGAATGAAGAACAGATCTAAAAGCCATACTATTGATCTTTCAGTTACCGAACAATCTTTCTCATCAGAGCAAATTTTCTCTGGATGTAGGAAATCTACATCTGCTAATGATGCAAAAAATCCAAAGCATGCCATGAGCAAGCTTAAGATTGGCTGATTTTTCATCAGCTCTCTTATATTGTAAGACACAAATTGACATTAAAACTCAAGTCAATACTGTATGAAAAATACCATGGACATTTGAAACATATCTCTTGCTACAGTGTATTAAAAAAGCATCCAAGAGCAGTTTAAAATCAGCATACATCAATATGGGCATCCAGCTCACTGCTTCTCGGCTTAATTTTTAAGCTGAAGAATAGCTTCCTCCAGCTTTAATTGACCCAAAAGGTTATTGTTATCCAGGAATTACTAGGTTGGTTGGATCTTTACTACATGCTTCTCATTGATAAACATAATTTATGAGCTTAGCTCTGTAAGTATTTTGTTTAAAGTCTTGTTATATATACATACAAGAAATGTGATACCCTGAATTTGAATTTTCACTTCAAAGTCAGCAGTTATGGTGCAAATAAAGAACATCACAAAAGCTACTAAAGCATTCTCAGGCAGAAGGTTGAATGAGGAGTGATTTTGCAGAGAATGTTTCCTTCTTACTGAATTCTTTTTTTTCAGGAACAAGACTTCATAGTATCTCATTTCAGTGATATTGTCATGTCTCATCTTTGAATTTGCAGTTGTGGATTCCATTTTTCCGTCAAGCAATGGTGAAAAGCAGAAAACTCTGGCTTACAAATGCTACATCCATGTTTTCTTTCAGTATCACTTCCTATTTTTTTCCTGAATTATATCACTATTTGTGTAAAAGAAATAAAATTAAACACTAATAAAATTAAACTGGCACTACGTCACATGGTCACAGTATGTTTTCCATTGTTTTTTCAAAGTTTTATGACCATACATTAACAAGAAATGGTTTTATCTATCTAAGAGAGTATTCAGCATAGCATTTCTGCACTGTGATACAAGTAAAAGTTTTCTTCAAACAAATGGTTTTTGATTCTAATTAGTATATATTCATGGGTTTGTGTTCACAATGCTAAGTTTTCCAGTCTCAGGATGTGTGCTGCATTTGGCTGTGGTAGAGCTAATTTTCTTTCCAGCACCTAGTATAGAGTTGTGTTTTGGATTTGTGTTGAAACACTGTTGGTAACTCAGGGATATTTTAGCCATTGCTAAGCAGTGCTTGCACAGTGTTATGTCCTTTTCTCCTTCTCACCCCACCCCAAGAGATAGAGGTGCACAACAAGCTGAGAGAGAACACAGCCGGAACAGATGACCCCAAGTGACCAAAAGGATACACTGCACAACATATAAATCTGGGGAAAGTTGGCTGGGAGCTGCTGTTTAAGGCCTGTCTGGGCATTGTTTGGTTGATGGTGAGCGATGTTTTTCATGTGCATCACTTATCTTTCTTTTCTTTTTTTTTTCTTTCTTTTGTTATTTTCCTTTTCATTAAAGAGTTTTATTGTTATTGATTATTATCATTACATTTTATTTTATCACAATTATTGTGTTTCTCTTCCCTCATCCTGGGTGGGGGAGTAAGCAAGCAGCTGTATGGGTCTTTATTGTTATCTGGGGTTAAACCACAACACAACAAAACCAGACATGATGCAGCTGACTGATTTCATCACAAAAATTACCCCAACAAAAAACCCCAAACAAACAAACTAAAAAAACACCAAAACCAACCTAACAAAAACCCAAANGTTTCTCTTCCCTCATCCTGGGTGGGGGAGTAAGCAAGCAGCTGTATGGGTCTTTATTGTTATCTGGGGTTAAACCACAACACAACAAAACCAGACATGATGCAGCTGACTGATTTCATCACAAAAATTACCCCAACAAAAACAAACAAACAAACAAACAAACAAACTAAAAAACACCCAAACCAACCTAACAAAAACCCAAACCCAAACCTGGAAAAGTAACAAATAAAACCCCTAAACACTTTGAAGGACATGGAAGGAAATAAGGAAAATGCAAATACAAGTGATTTTATTTTTAGTGGGCATTACTCAAACAATATTGTTATACGTTCCTGAATAACTCCGGAAAATTTTGGATAACATTGGAAAAATCTGCTCAGCAATATAGAGAACAATGAAATAATTATGAAGAGAGAGCATACCACTCTGTCAGCATACCACTCTGACAGAACGTCAGTGATCATCAATGACTAACCCGTAGTTCATTACAAAACTTTCTACTGCCCTGTGTGGTTGATTCCAGAATTACTTGATCCCCTGTGAAGTAGCTTCCAAGCAAACAATAGTAATAAACAAAATAAATAATAACACACACACACCCCCCTTCATCACTGTGTCTGGGTTTTTAGCAAAACTATGGATATTTTCTTATATGAAAACAGTAGAGTTTCCACAAAACAATTAAAAACTCATTTATGCAAAGCTTACTGATCTTCTGGGTGATTTATTATTTTCAGCTGTTTTTCACCCCCCAAAAATACAGTGATGTCATAAAGCTCCTGTGTCAAAACAGATGTCTATTCTTGTGGAGATCCTGTCCCTCTCTATGAAACATGATTACCTGTAATCATTTGGTTAAAGCATTGGCTTTTGATGTTTTTTCTTGAGACTAGGTCCCACTGCTCAGGCATATAATAAAAATATGAGGGCTGGTAGTGTTTGTTATACTTTTAAGAGACCTTTAAAATTTTAAGCAGGTAATGACAATTTTTTCCCCATGTGTTTGGTGTGTTCACAGAATGTCCTATTTTCTGTAGATGACTTATGTGATTAATGAAGAAAGGAAGCATTCACCTCTCCTAAAATATTTAAATAGAGTTCTGAATACCTGCAGGTAGATTTTCTGAGGGGTTGATTAACCTGATCTTGCCTTTCCTGGTGTTCCAGCTGCTGACCCAGCATATGTGTTCTGTGCAGTCCCTGGCTGTTACTGGATAGCCTTCCTTGTTTATGGTGTATGTCCTTATAACCTCATTTTTCCATAATATTTGGTTTGATTTCTCTATTTTTGTGTTATTCTGGTACTGTTTCTTATGTAGATTAACCACAATGACTGTATAGAGAGAATTTAGGAAGACTAAGCCTCTAATTTAAGCAGTTACCTAAAATAATGGCTATGAATATCCTCTCTCTGTTACTATTATTCACACAAGCACATGAAAGGAAAAGACTGAGAATCTTCTACTATATATAAGAATTTTTATCTTGCCGTCTAACATGCTGAATATTAGAACATGAAACTACATTGGGAAAAATTAGCACGAAGATTACTCTGTCAGTAAAAAGTTGCCTAGGAGAAAGTAGAAATTCCTGATGATAGACAGCACGGTAGTTTAACAGTACTGAACCAGCAAAATGATGGGATGAACCTTTACCGTTTAGCCTGACAGAAGAACATGAATTATAAATTACACTGTATTAGTGGCTTGTTGGTTGATAACCCAATGAGAATAGCATCTACAGTTAACCAATGATTATGAGTTTGAAAACTATTTTATTCCCTCCAGTGACCATAAAATGGTCAAAATGCGAGCCTTATATTCTCTCTCTTTT
>VWZD01000210.1:31328-56174 GCA_013396695.1 Sakesphorus luctuosus
TTTTTTTTTTTTAATTTAGCTGGAAATGCATTAGGAATTTTTCTTTATGGAAAAAATGCATTTTCCAAGAACTATTTTTTCAGAACATTAAAAAGGAAATGTAGATATCATAGATTTTATGAACCCTTTAGCTATATACCATGTATTCACTATGTGGACATCCTGATTCCTGTGCTAGCATATCAGAACAGTGGGAAATTTAAAGTTATTTTTTATTATTCTCTCATATTTTCTATGGAAATGAAATTATTTATTGTTAACAGAATAAAACTACTCATTTTTTTGTTGCATCTTTATAAAACTGAAAAATTGACTCAGAAAGTGCAAGGAAGGCAATTCTGATTAGTATTATATAATTTAGAACTGAAAACATAATTTTGGCATTCATGAGGCTACAATAAGACCTTTCATGAATCTGTGTGCTTGTGTTGAAAGAGACATTTGTTCCTAATAAATATTTCACTAAAAGCAGATGGAAAGAGGGAGAAATTAATGCCTTGTAGTATGTTGGCTGTTGGAAGGAGGTCTCATACAAATTACTGAAGTACATTTTTTTTCCCCCTAGTGTTTAATTTTTTTCAAATGTGTACATAATTAAAGCTGTCACAAACAACATAGCCATGGAGAAGAGGAAACAATAAAATGAAGACAGAGTAAAACTTGAATTGAGGAAATAATGCTTCTGCAGAGTGGCATTTTCTGTGACACAATTTGGTTTACAAGGAAAACAGGGAAAAAAATGTAGTGGGCTCACAAATTTAGTGGAAATATAGCTGAAATTAAATTTTAGTAATGCATATTTTTTCAATATTTATTATTTTAGGAAGAAAATATATTTTAAAAAAGAGTTTTAGTTAAATTGCCCCCTGGTAAACAGTTTCTGAAATCCAGAAAAAAGAGCTATCTGAGAGAACACAGAAAGAGAATAAATAATATGTCATACACATATCAAGGCCAGTGATGTCTTTTCATGGAGGCAGCAGTTTTTCCATTTTAGTCAATATCTAATTTCCTCCAGACTAATCAGATTGATTTTGGGGATGAAATTATTGCAGAAGGAATCCCACTTTGTAGGTTCACAGAGGAAAAGGGATATTCCTGCAGCTTTGGAAATACATAGGAATAATTTCATTAAATGTTTTCATCAGTCTTCTTTACACACACACAAAAAAGCTAAAATAAGGGATGCACTAAGAAAATCTGCCTGTGAAACAGATTTGGAGGTTTTATACAGAAGGAAATGTAATTGAAGAAGAATGAGGTTACCTTGAAGACTTGAACAGAAATTATATGAAGTGTATTAGGACAAAGGGAAGTTCTAAGTACTCATGGAGTAATCCTAATCATTTAGACTCCCAAATATTCAGAAACTATGAATCATGTCTTTTTAAAAGTCTACCGGAACTGTGAAAAAAATGAAATTATATCTTTAAAATTAATTTTCCTTGTGATTTACTGAGAAAGTACTTAAAATGAAAGTTAAAAAATAGGACTGCCATTATATGGCAGGTTATGGGGTCCCTAAGGGAGAAAAAACCAAAACTCTGAAATGGCAAGATAAATTTGGAACTTGTAGTAGATGAAAAATCATGCTAAGGCAGCAGGTTGCACAGTTTAGATGAAAGTTTCAGATTCTTGTTAAATTTTTTATTAGAAAACTCAAACCCTTTTTTTCTTGCTTTTCACAAATTTATTACAGTTGTTTTGATAGGAGAGGAGTTATTTATCCTCTCTGTTGTTTTGTGGGGAATACAAGTTTTAAACACTTTTCTGCCCCTGGATCACAATGATTTAAACAGTCTTATACATTTTTGTAATCTGTCCAAGACAAAGGAAGAAACTCAGTTGTGAGGTGTGGTTTGGTATGGTTTGTGGACAGGGTAGAGTTCTTTTCTGGTTTTGATTACTTTGATTTTTGGTTTGTTTCCCCTGCAGTATATCTAGAGAAAGTGCCACTTAAAACCCAATGAAGACTAAAATAGAAAAAATATGAGGGACTCAGATTTACTGAAGAAATGTTCAATACTCTAGTAAAAAGTGTTGCACAAATTCAGGGCAATATATTCCACACAAACCCCCAGAATTCTCAAAAGAATTCACCAAGATTTTTTTCTTCCAGGTTTTAATTTAGCCTGAGTTGATATGTGTGCAAATACATTTTGTTGTGCTCCCGAATTCAGTGATCACACAGCAGCATTAGACTGTCCAGTCAGCCCATTACCTTGAGCAGCTCTCAAGCCACCCTTTCCCAGGTCTGTAGAGATGTGTGGCATTGTTGCAGCACAAGTGCAGGACCTGGCCTTATCGAACCCTATGCAGTTCTCCTCAGCCCATCCATGCAGCCTGTCCAGATCCCTCTGCAGAGCCTTCCTACCTTCCATCAGCACTCTCATCCTACTTGGTATCATCTGTAAACTTACTGAGGGTGCGCTTAATACCCTTGTACAAATTGTCAATAAAACAGAAACTGTCAATTAAATAGAACTGGCCTAAATACTTAGCCATGGGGAACCCTATTATTGACTGGAAACCAACTGGATTTAAATCCATTCACCACCACTTTCTGGACCCAGACACCCAGCCATTTTTGTATATAGTGTGCTGGTTTACATGTAAACCAGCCACTTCCCAGAAGGGAGTTATCATGGCTCAGTCATTGGTGTGAAGACAGGAACACTTCCCTGTCTCAGAGAGGTCTTTAACATCCAGCTTGAGGTGTCAGGTGTGCCCTGGGCAGCTGCTGCAAACAATCCATTATTAATAGTTAATCAGAAATGACATAGAGGGTGTAGAATATATGGTTTTGGTTACACCCATACAGTGATAAACTGGTCCCGGCTGCTGTAACTAGGGCATCCAGCAATGACTACACCTGTACAAGTAATGAGCAGCCATGAGTTCTATCAAGTGTCCAAATACTTCACATTTTCTGCAGAATCGATTTTTCAAGGAGGAAAATTTGAAGGGAGATTGTTTCACACTTGACATCTGCAGCTCTTTGTAGTGTGGATACAAAGGATGTGAAACAATGAACTCTCAATCTGAAAGCAATTCATTTGTAGTGTTTACTCAGCTCCTATAGTAGACAGGATATTCCTGCAAAGTTCAATTGTTTAACTTGGGGGGGGGGGGGGGGGGGGGGGGTGGTTGTTCAATTTGGTACACTGAAGAGTTTTTCTAAGGAAAAACAAATAAACATGTATTTTGTATTGATGGCATACTCATTTCACTTACAGAATAAGTGATTTGTCCTGTTGTAAACAAAGATTCATAGGTATGTATATGTTTGTAAAGCTGCATTTCCATGATTTCTATACTTACTAGAACATACTATGATTCTCCCCAGAAATAGACATATTTGTAATGACCTTGTGATCCTAATTGCTTTTGGCTCTCATGAAATACTTTTTTTAAAAAAAAAATCTGTCTTTTGATTACTTTGTTAAATTGCAAAGTCTAAAGAATGATGAAAGTCAGTAGCAAGTTGTAAGAAAGGGCACTTTTTTATTAAAATGTTTTTACAAAGGTAATTTTTCCTGCTCTCCAAAATAATTTTATCAGAGTTTTTTTTAGACATCTCTACTTCTTTTGTACTGAGTTAGTAATGAACTCTGTAAAGTAGTGAAGTAATAAGAACCTCATTATTGACAAAAAATACTGTAGCACTGTGACCTTTCATAGATTTGGTTAGCTTCCATTGTATGATATTATCTAAACGAATTACATTTTGGCCTTCAGTTGATTTCTCACAGTTAATTTCATAGGAACAGAAGTGGTTTCTTTGACCTATGATACTAAAATTATGGGGAAATATTTGAATTTTGTTTATTCATTCAATATTTCTGAGATCTTTTATACACAGGAAGTTTTGGAGGTTTTTTTGCATACACAGCTTTATTCTCATACACTCATACCTTAATGTAGTTATATCAAACAGATTTTTACAATAATTATCTTCTTAAGAACATTTTTTACACAATACATTTTTTGAAATAATTTTCTAAAATTGAAACCAAAAAGACATCCATAATGGTCTAGTTCACAAATTGCTGTGTTAAGAGTTTCCATTTAAGTAAATTGCCTAAGTGCATATAATTTTATATGTAATTGTCACTGTTATAAGACTGAATTGCTTTGGTTCCAACTATATATAAGTTCAATATGTCCTCCTACTTCACAGCTTTGTTTGCTCTATTTAGTAATTTGCAGTATGTAAAAGCTGGGAGTATTGAACTGTGATAAAGCAGCATGACAGAACTAGCAGCTCAACATCTTACTACAGTGAGTTTCCCAAGGAAAGGAGAGACAAACAGGTAAACTCATGTAGAAATTAATATTGTTCACAGGTTGAACACTGATATAGAATAAATGCTTGGAGTCCATGAAAGCTCCTTTGATTGAAAGAGCAGGTCTACATTTTTAAGACTGGCTTAACACAAAATAAAAGTATTCAATGATTGAATATTGCAATTTGAAATGGTTTAAGACTACAAGGTTTATTTTCTGTTTGTTTTGGGGTTTTAGGTAATTTAAGTCACTAAAAAGATATTGAATAGTGATCAAAAATACTTGTGAATTGTGGCAATTCTATGTCATCTGAAAAAGCATTGGATTTGTACCATGAATCATAAAGATTAATTAGGGTTTGTTGGGGTTTTTTTATCTCACTAGCACAAGAAAGTGTAAAAGTCGATGGTCCATCCCAGAGTAAGTACCAGGTAACCAATATTCACAGTCTGGAGCACCTGTTGATTGAGTAGCACCAGGAGAGATGAAAATGTATAATTCAAAGTTAGATTAGGTTAGGAAGCCAATGAGACTGTCTCACACTCGGTGAAATTACTGCAGTCAATACCATTAGGCATCTATGAGAAGTCATGAGACTGACAGGTAGACAGAAA
Organism: Sakesphorus luctuosus; assembly: GCA_013396695.1. Lineage (NCBI taxonomy): Eukaryota > Metazoa > Chordata > Aves > Passeriformes > Thamnophilidae > Sakesphorus > Sakesphorus luctuosus. The sequence continues at coordinate 36,230 of VWZD01000210.1, forward strand.
TCACAATGGATTTGAATTCTTTTCACCAGACTAGTTTAGATTAAAATTCCATATGTTAGGAGGATGGTATTTTTGGCTGTTTGTCCAATAGCCAAGTGGTTAGCCTCCTCAGCTAGTATCATTTATCTTGGAATGAATTTGCAGCCATATCTTTTGTTTGTTAAGTGAGATGTGATACAAATATACTATTGGTTGTCTTTTGAGTTTCTAATTTTATACTGTTCAAATTATTGTGTTTTGCATGGCATATTTGAATGTGCATGAAACACAGAATTAGAAATCAGAAACTTTCCCCCAAAACGTGCACATGAAAATACTCTAGTTACTAAGAGATACAACTGAGGGCTTTTTAATTACTGATTGGGGTTTTCTTTAGGCCCGGGTCTAGTGAAATGGCTTTTGTATAAAAGCATTTTCTTCTTTTTGCAGGCATATTATGTAGTTCTTGATTTCCTTTGCTTCTGTTAATGGCTTTCAAAGAAGACTTTTCCATTTCTGTTGAGAAAAAAGGTTTGGCTTGGTCAAAAGTGAATGGAGTTTTTTTATTAAAAAAAATATTAGAGAATTAAAAAAACATTACCTGATTGTTTTCTCTTCACTATCTCTATTCATCTGTTAAATCACACTACCAGTTACTGAGACAATCTTTTGAGTGGTGTATGACTCTTGAAAGAATAATCAGTGTGGCATATGAAATATGACTGCTCATGAAACTAGAAAGTATGTGTTTTAACCAAGGTTTGTTTACAGGAATTTGGAAACACTCTACTGATGGTAAAACTAAAATAATTTTCTGAAACCATACTTTAACCTACTCCCAGGAAATTGCAATATTTCCCAAGAACTGTTACAGCCATGTAGGAGAAAGTTAAAAACTCCATTGCAAGCTGATTATTGTCTTTACTTGTCCTAGTTCAGCAGGTGGGACCAGTTGTCACTGTGTGGGGGTGATCAAAGCTGTGTATTCTACCCCCTCNCATCCCCCAGGGCACTGGGTTATACTGCTGGGTTTTGGGAGTTGAAAGCAATTTCCCTTTGTGTCAGTGTATTTACTGTATTACTATTATTCAATTGTAGCTCTGACTTACAATCTCTCTCGTGTTGAGCTCATTTCTCCTGCTGGTTTACCTCTAAACCAGCATATTACTTAATGGACTAATTTCTTTTTTAAGCCTTGCTATTGAGAAACATACTGAAAATTAGTATCTGTGCTATATTTTAAGGAAAGAACTGTGACTTGCTAGAGGTCTGACCCGTGCAGCAAACACTTTATGGACCCTTTCACTTACACTGTGACTATTTTCAGGGAAAATAAATGATGAAAAATTCTGTCTCTGTCAACATCTAATAATGGTGATTCATTTTCTTCATAGGATCTCAGTATGCAAACTTAACGATGTGTAGACTATTTTGTAAGCTTTTTTACTGCTGTTCTTTATGCTGTTGTTGTTCTTTGTGTTCAGGTTATGCAGGCCTTGTGGATGAGTTAAATAATATTAAGCTCCTATAAATTCTGAGTTAGGAAGTTCATTACAAGTATATTATTGTATTCTATTACAAATTTTCAAGGCTAAAACATAATGCATGTATAAGCTTTTCTGATATTATCAAAGAGATGAGCAAAACAAGGAACAAAAACCATCATGTCCTCTTGTGAGAGTATTGGTATTACTAATGTCCATAGTAGAAAAAGTGTCACTAGTGTCATGTGATAAAGATGGAAGATAAGGACAAAGATCTTAAGCCACATTTTTGAAGCAAAGTGATCTGGGAGCTGGTGTAAATAAGAAGTTAAAGTCAGTTCCAAACAAAAGAAATAGATCCCTTGTCCTAACCCAGATGATTATACTGACTGCTCTGCAATGCAAGACTGGTTCTGTTCATAATGATACATCTGGAAAGTATTTGGCATTTTCTATGGTTTACTGCAATATTTGAAATAGATAGACAGATAGATAAATTCGTAAAAATAAATAATTAAACAAATAATTAGACAAATAAACAAACATTAGTGCACTGTCAGAGTTTTACAGGACTTGAGAGAATAGCTTATGTCCATTATTAACTGGAAATCACACTCAGAAATAATGTGAGTCACTGATTAGCTATATTCAGTAGATATATAGATGAATTTAAAATTTGGAATTATATTTACCTAGTTTGTCTTATTTTTGCAGTTTATATTGAGTAATTATTTACTACTTTCATTAAGTTGTAACTACTAAGGTCATTTGTTGTTGTTCAATTCTTGTGAATAAATGGCATCTTAGAGATTGCTTTAGCACTACTGTTTAGATAGTAATAAGGTCAGTCTTAAATATTTAAACGAAACTTCACTAAACTCTTATGCAGCAATACACCTTGTGGTGATTCCATATTTCTTCTTCATGATTGATCTTTTAATGCTATTTCTTCCTCTCTCAAAAGGCGGATCCTAAAACTGCATTTTTATACTCTTTTTCTTGGTTTTGTTTCTGCCAGTACTCCTAATTTATTAGTCAAGATACATGTTTTTGCATTCTTTATATTTCTCTTTTTGGGTTTTTCATCCTACTTGGCTGCCTCCCACATACAACACCTTTGCCTTTTTTGTGGTCAAGTTGCTCATATGCCCCTGTAAAATGCTAATTTATGTGTGTCACAGGTCTCTGCTTCTTCTAAAAAATTATAAGCTATAACATATGTGGATATAATTAAATATTTCATAGTAATGCATCTATTATTTTATTATTCCAGAAATGTAGATGCTCATACTTTGTTAATGTCTTATCTGCATATTTTGTTATACATTGTTCTTAAGCAGGAGATTTTTGTGTTAGAAATACCATCGCAATAGATACAGCTTAGTTATTTATATATAGCAAGTGGTAGTTACTGTAAAGCTAGTGTGATAGCCAATATTTCCTGAGTAAACAGAGATAAATGCGGATCATTTGCTAAAGTTGAAAACTGTCACTACTTGCTGTAGTGGTAATTTGGTTTTTGACCGCTTGAGATGGCTATGTATGGTGGGAGTGTTCTAAAGGTGTGTGGATGTGACACAGGGGATATGGTTCTGTAGTAAATGTGGTGGTGCTGGGTTAACAATTGTACTCAATGATCTTGGAGATCTTTTCCAACCTTAATGATTCTGTGATTTCACAGAAATATTTTTGCATTGTTTTTCTACTATTTTATGAAGCACATATATGCTTGTAGTGCTCCTTCCCCCCTCCCACCCCACCCCCTCCCTCTGGGGTAGTTTTGGCTTTACTTTTAGCTAGGTCTCAGTTTAGCAGGCCCATAGAGTCTGATGTAGGTTAGAGGGGACAAGCACCACCTGACTTAAGCAACCAAAGAGATATTTCATATCACTTTGACGTCAAATTAAGTATAAAAGAAGGTGTAGAAGGTGCCTAGCTCTTTCCCCTTCATGGCTGTGTGCTGAGCAGACCTGCTATCACTGTTGCTGAAAGTGTTAGGCCTTGTTACCACTTTACAGCTGTTTGTTTTGGAAAGTATACATTTTTTTGTTATTGGTGTTCTCCTCTTGCCAGCTGTCCTTTAGGCGGAATCTGTTGGGATGTTTTTGTGATGTAGGTGGTCAGAATCTGAATCATTTGGGTGGGTGATTCAGTGGTTGTTCTTGGTATCCTTTTTCCACATTTGTATATATATGTGTTATATCATATTCTGTTTTTAATTTTCTCTCTTCCATGTGAAATATAAAAAGCTTGCTATTTTAAGTGTCAGGGTTTTTTCCCCCAGGGTTGGGGGGAGGCTTCTCTCTCTCTCTCTCTCTCTCTCTCTCTCTCTCTCTCTGTTTTGGACAGTTGGCATTTTGCCAGCTCAACCCAGCACACCCTCATCTTTTCATTTGCATTCTTTTCTAGAAATATGTTTCAGCTGAATTGTTATACTTATTTCACGAGGTTCTAAAAGTTTGAAAAGATTGAGACTCAGAAAGGATATTTTGGAAAAATATTAAAAATTGTTTTCTCATCTTTTATAGGGTTATTTTAAAGTCACTAGAATGTCCCAAGTTTGTAATTTCAAATGCTGCAGCTGCATTCCTGAAATCATGTACTACATAATGAAAATGAATAAATAAATTAGTGATAAATTCTCCAGCAATATTATAGAGTAACAAGTCAGAAATAACCCCAAACCCTCTATCATTAACTTGCACTTAAGACCACTAGTAATTTTAAAAAAAAAAAAAAAAAAGCTGTGTTCCATTTACTTTGAAGGCATATTGAACAGACTGAGAGCTCTTAATTAATGCCCTGTGTCATGAAGTATGACAGAATTTTACAGTATGTAGAACCTATATGACCTTGACAGTCTTAATTACAATTGCATATCTTACACAGTACTCTTTATAAGTCCTATTAAAAACACAATGAATGCACCTCAGTGAGGTACACTGGTATTATCTTAGTTCTTTGCTAAATAAAATTAGAATATTCTGAACAGTTTCCAGATGTTAGTATACATTTGTATTCCTGGGTGTATGTGTGTGTGTATTCGTGAAAATTTAGGTAAAAGGGAATTATTCCAGTGAATCTGATTCTGAGAAGCATGGAGCCTTCTTATATCCCTGATTTCAGGGGGACAAGAGCTTTTTTACCTCCTAGAAAAACCTGAGAACCTTTCCAAAATAAGTCATCATATGTAGCACTACATAAAGAAGATTGCATTCTGTATTGGAGCAAACATGTTGGGGTTTTGCTACATAAGTAAAACCTAAAGATTATGGATATCTGTAGGGTGAAATGCTAGATTAGACACTGGACATCTACACTTAGTTTCAGATCAGAATCTCTATGCAATTACTCCTTCTACATTTTTCTAATTGAGGCGATAGTGCACAGTGCAGCATCTGCTGGGTTCTCCAGGTTATTCTACAGCAGCTGAAGGTAACTGTCGATTCAATTCGTACTTAAACTGTAGGGAAGTACAGAAACATTTATTTCATATACTTGCTCTGTGTTTTGCCTTTAAAAAAAAGTGTTTAGAAGGTTCACCTACTCATTTTAATTAGAGATTACTCCAAGTCATGAGACGATGTTTAATAATAATAATTTAAAAATTAATCATAGTAGATTCCCAGTATTCTTTAATCTATGGGCCTCATTGGCAGTGGATTCAAGATTTACCTTCTAAAAATATTTGAAAATACAAAACCTAAATCTAGTGCATCACCTGTAAAATAACTAAATTTGAATAAAAAAATAATTTTTGCCCTAATTTCAAAATGCCAGGTGTTTAAGAAGAATCTTGTTTTCAATATTTCCTTTGTATTTGTATTACCAAGAGCACACTTGAAGACAAACTAATGTTTAGAGTCCATAGGATGCTTATATCTATGTAGCCAACTGTAAGTCTCAGAATAATTTGTACTGCTTAAATAACAGATTGTTTTAATAGTGTTCTGAGTCAAAATAAAATATACTGAATCACAGTCTGATACAAAATTCAGCTGCGGATTAAAGCCCTGAGCCTATGTAAGACTTATGGAATCTGAAACTCTTGCTGTATGACTCTTGCTTGTATGTATCAGCTTTCTATAGGCAGAATGCACAATGAAGACAAGAAGGCTGTACACATTTTATCATTAGTAAAGTCAACTAAATTTTTCACAACACAGGGATGGTTGTGAAAGAAAGCTCACTAATATAATAACATAAAATCCTGTCTGAAATGTACTGCAAATTACATATGAGTCTTGCAAACAATTATCAAATGTAAGGAAAATTTGTAGGGGGGTATGCCCAAAAATATAAAAGGAACAGTTATTATTCTTTCACTATTCCAGGTGTTAATTTACACTACTGCATTACTTATTTAAAGACATAGTTTCTTCTGTACTACTTTGTTGTCCCTAAATGTATTTAAGTAGATTTCTTGAACATATGTAACCTCCTATTATGCTTAATCCTGATAATATTTTTCATTTTTAATATCTTTTTAAATATGCAAATATAATTTATATTTCAAAATTAAAACATTAATGCACATCATGCATAAAATGACAAGTAAATGTATCTCTTTTGTAACTCTAATCCTACAAATGGTAGGCATATGATTTCAGTTATTTGTCTGAATTTGTTATCTAACCAATGGAGAAACAAGAATTCTTCATCCTCAGACCAGTGACTGAAAAAAATTAGGAAAGATTTTTCTGAAGCCTTCTCTTTCTGATTATTTGTTGTTGTGACAAAATCCTACATTTGAGTAAATGTCTAACCTCAGATGACAGGCCAGATTTAGCTAAGCTGAACATGCTTTGAATCTATACCTTGTGCTGTAGCTATCAGGGACGATAATTATATGAATTTTAATGTAATAATTTGACATTTTGAGATACAAGTTTTTAGTCTGCTAGATGTCTTTGCTCTTTTTTTGTTTATTTTTACTCTCACATTTTCAATTCCATATTGCTAATTAATTTTTTCATGTAAGTTTCCTGTACTTTTTCATCCTTTACTTATTTCCTACTTCCTTTGCCACAATTATCCTTTCTCCTCCACTTCTGTTGAAGTCTTCTTTCTTCCCTATATTTTCCCTTCAATCCAATACTCCATGTTTGCTTATGGGGATGCTCATGGTATGACTGTCTCTCTCCCATTCAATCTCTTTCTTGGTTTAAAGAGTAAAATACTAGAATTGGTGACAGACCTTCGTAGCTTAACCTCAGCTGTCAACTAAGTATAGTGCAGTAGCTTACTCACTCCCTTACCTCCCACCTCCATCAGAGAGAGAATTTGGAAAAAAAAGAAAGCAAAACTTGTGAGTTGGGATAACAATTGCTTAATAATTTGAAAAAAAATACTAATAATACTAATAATACTTATGATATTTTTGATGATGATGGTGATAATGACAATGATGATAATAAAGTAAAGGAGAAAGAAAAATAGAGAGAGGGTTAAACCACAGGAAACGAAAGTGATGCACAGTAGAATTGCTCATTATTCACCCAACAGTGCCCAGCCTATCTGTGAGCAGGGATTGGTGGCCCTCAGACAAATCCCCAAATTTTATGAATAAGTATGATGTTCTATGGTATGGAATATCCCTTTGGTCATTTTGAGTCAGCCATCCTGACCATGCTCCCTCTCAGGTTCTTGTGCACCTGCTCACCATCAGAGCACGGGAAACTGGAAAGTTCTTAAATTAGAGTAAGCACTACTTAGCAGCAACTAAACCACCAGTGTGTTACCAGCATTATTTTCATACCAAATCCAAAACACAACACTGTACTACTAAGAAGAACATTATCCTGACCAAAACCAGGACATAGGCTATTAAACCTTCTTTTAATGTAAGACTCTTGAGGCATAAAATCTCAACTGAAATTAATATTTCAAATAATGCATTCAGTGGAATTAAGACTTCAGGTCTTTTGTACATCTTTTATCTTTATTTTCCATTTCAGCTACTCTTTCAATCCCTTATCATGCTCTGTCATGTCATAGTAAGTGTTAAATTGGGGAATTGTTTGAAAGATAATTTTTTCAGGTGGATCAGTTTACCAGTTGACCATCTTGTTCAGCTGTATAGATACATCTGCTTTTAGAATAAAAAGAAACTTTGAAAATCGCCTTTGTTTTTTCTTTTTCTAAAAGAATAGATGCTCAGATTTTGTTTTAAATTTTCCCACTGCTTTCATGTTTTGAAGAATTCTTTGATATGGAAAGAATAAGCAAAGCATTTTCACAGTTAAATGACTTGAAAACATTAGACTGTCTGTAATCCACTATTTGACAGTCTGTATGACATTTAATGGAATTTTTTCCCCTTATTTTACTGTGATTTAAAAAAAAATAATAAAAAATACTATACTTAAATAAACTGTCACAAAATCTTTATTGCAATTTGCCTCTTAAATCATGCGCTGTCATAAACTTCAGAAGGTTTGAGTTTTATAATTAAAGAATTTATGTCAGGAAAAAATAAGTCCTGAATATTTGGAAAGAAAAATAAATATATTTGATAATAAAATGTCACTCTGTCAAATGGGATTCTGACAGTCAGCAGACACTGTTAAAAGGCTCCCTGATGTCAGATAGAAAATTTCCACTGCTTTCTTCTTGCCCACCAAGCTAGCAATTTAATCATTGAAGTTTATCAGGTTGGTCAAGCAAGAGTTCCACTTCATAAGTGCAAGTCAACTACTCATAACCTGTGAAATGGTTTCCAGGATTAGCTGCTACATCACCTTGCCAGGTATATATGTATGGCTAGGTATACGAAGATTTGGGAAGGGCTCTACTCACATGGGTGTGTCCTTCAAGCCTGCGCAGTGGATTTTTTAGGTGAGGCACAGAGTAGACGAAACTGTCCCCACTCTTTAACTTCATCTGTCATGTCTGAGCAAGCTTGGACGGTGACAGTGAAGTCCTCAGGACTAGAACCTACAGCCCCCGGTATTCCCAGGAGGTCTCCCATCCAAGTACTAACTGGGCCTGACCCCGCTTAGCTTCTGAGATCTGACAGGATTGGATGACAGGGAGGAATTTAAGCTTCCCAGTTATAGTGGTGAGATTGACAGAGCTATAGTTTCTGGGTCCTCTTTCTTGCCCTTCTTGAAGACAGAAGTAACTTTTGGGTTTCTTCAGTCCTCAGGCACATCTTAATTGCCACAGTCAATCTTAGATTATGGAGAGTGGCCTTACAATGACATCAGCCCTCTTCCCTTGGTGCTTGTGGCTGCATTTCATCAAGACCCACAGACTTTTATGAGTGCACTTGGCCTGAGTATTCCCTGATCTGAACCTCTTCTTCCAAAGCTATCTCTTCCCAGTCTTACTAGCAAAGACCGAGATAAAGAAGGCATTCAGTACCTGATCCTTTTCCTTGTCCCGTGTTGCTAGAACCTGTGTCCCATTCATTAGCAGGCTCACATTTTCTTAGTCTACCTTTTGTTACTTAGGTGCTTCTAGAAGGCCTTATTTTTGCCCACCTTGTTGTCCCACTTGAATATTTTTATGAGCTGCAAACTTGTGACTCATCAGGAAAAAAACCAAACTGTATGATTATAGTAAAGTTTTTGCACTTTTTTAGTGTTTTTCTCAGGGGTATCTTGAAACTAACAGGAAAAAAACTAACTTAAGTCCGAGTGAAGGAGGATTTAATTTCAGAGTTCTTCAATTATTTTTCAGCTGAAAGAGCAGGTAAGATAGCTCTAAGAGTTCATTAATATTTGTCATAATCAAACTGATTGGTTTAGTTTTCAGTCAGTAGTGGAAAACAATTCCACAGCATCTAACTAATCTGTGAATGATCAGAAGTAATTATGTGCTACGCTTTTTATTTGTTTTGGTGCAAGTATTTCATGTCAGTACTTTCAAATTTCCTCACATCAAAGACTTAAGTGATGAGTTTTAAAAAATATAAGCTAGACTTATTTTCTTGCAATCCCTGGAAAATGGACCTAACATTTCTTTTCTTGCCATTGGGAACATCTACCATGATGTCTCAAAGATGATGGAGAGCAACCTATTAGAAATTGCTCTGTTCTCTTGGTGCCCCTGCTATCCACCCACATGGACATGTGCTTATGCAGTTTACTCACATTATCCCTGAATTCGTCTTCCTATATCATTTAATGTAATGCTTTAGACTGCCACTAGGCAACGTAAACCTGAAACATTTGAGATTAAACATTGCTATTAAAAACAAAAGCCAAGACAGCACTTATTGCCTTACATTTTTCTGAGTCCATGGTCATGAATTCTCCATCTTTTTTTTTTTTTTTTTACGAGAATAGAATTTAATTCAACTTTAGCTTTACTCCATCTGTAGGTGTAGAAACTGTATATTAGTTCTTTGCATCTCTTCACTATGTCCAAGTTCAGCAGAGGCTTGGCTTTATTACATTTTTTAGTATCTGAGTAATGTTTGTTTCTATGTTTTTCCTGTGATCCCTGTGCCCAGATCATTTTCTGTAAAGGTACTGATGCCTGCTTTTGCTGTTCACTTAATCATTACTATCATTGGCATCTTTTAGTCTTTGAATGCCATTTCCTTACTTGGGTTCCAAATACTAATGTGTAGTTTATGGTAATGTGCAAAGTGTCTTAAGCCTATGCAGTATTTTCAGTTTTAACCAACAAAAAAAGAAGTATCCTTTTGTGTTTTGTATTTTGTTGTTTTCATTTGACAGCAAAATGTTTTAATAATCCTCCATGAAATATTGATTGATTTTTACCTTCTAATTTGCCTGACAAGTAAATGAAACAAGGAATATTTCTGGAAAGGAGGATGTTTAATAATTTTCAGGGATGACTCAATGAAATTGAGAATTGACCACTTATAGTAAACAAAGGGATGGTCCCAAACTTCTAAATCTGTCTAGACATTTATGTCCCTCTTCCTCTAGCTCTAGATGCATCTGGTTCTCATAGGCACAGTTGTTCTCTTTCTCACATCCATTGGTTTTGTCCATGTTTTCTGTCCGCTAGCTCCTACAATTTTTCTCTTCCCCTTACAGGTGCAATTCTACAGTCTTACACGTAACTGTAGTATTATTCTCTACTTCACACCAGATGAATAGACTGTAATACATGAAGAATCTCCCTTAAACATGAAAACTCTTGTCTTTTATAAAGGCAGGAGAGGAGTTAAAGGTTTGGATCAGAAATTGCTACTTACATCACCTTTCCTCCCTCATTGCAGTGAAAATAGGAACAACAGTATTTATAAAATATTCTTTTCAAAGGTGGAAATCAAAGTGTTTGCCATGACAAAGAGAATGCAATGATACTTAGAAAAGTGAAATTATTGTGGTTTTCTCCTTGAAAATATCTAATGTTGTCTATATCATTGTATTGGGTTGACCATGGCTGGATGCCACATATCCACCAAATCCTCTCTCTACCTCCTCTCTGCAACTGGACAGAAAAAACCCAAACAAAAAAACCAAACCAACAATGAACAATGAGTTGAGTTAAGAGCTGGGAGAGGTCACTTAATGATCACCATCATGGGCAAAACAGACTCAAGGTGGGAATATTAATTAAATTTATTACTAATAGGATCAAAGCCAAAGAGTGAGAAGTAAAATAATCTTAAAAACACCTTCTCTGCCATCACCCCTTCCTTCCAGGTTCTATCTCCTCTCCCCCTCGCCACCCCCGCCCAAGCAGTGCAGGGAGACAGGGAATGGGGGTTACAGTCAGTTGATGGTTCTGCCAGTGTCAGGTAGAGGTGTCCTTCCCCTGCTTCCCATGGAGTCCCTTCTGTGGGAGACAGTCCTGCACACACCTCTCTGGTGTGACTTCATCCCACGGGCAACCGTTCTTCATGAAACTGCTGTCTTGTGGATCATTTCTCCATGGAGTGCACTGCTTTGTGAACAAGCTGCTCCAGCGTGGGTCCTCCACAGGAACACAAGTTCTAGCAGGGAAACCTGCTTCAGTGTGGGCTCCTCTCTCCATGTGTCAGCAGGTGTCAGGACACAGCTCCATCATGGGCCTCCCATGGGGTCACAGCCTCTTTCACACATCCACGTGCTCTGGTGTGGACTCCTCCATGGGCTACAGGGGCACAGCTGCTCCACCATGGTCTGCGTCACAGGCTGCATCGGAACCTCAGCTATTGTGCAGCAATTCCTCTTCCCCCTCCTTCTCCACTGACCTTGGTGTTTAATTGTTGTTCACATGTTCTCACTCCACTCTTTCCTTGTTGCAATTTTCAACTGCACAATAATTTTCTATTCTTAACTATGTTATCATAGAGGTGTTACTATCATTCCTAATTGGCTTGGCCTTGGCCAGTGGCAGGAAGCCCATCCTGGAGCCAGCTGGCATTGGCTCCACCAGACATAGGGGAAGCTTCTAACAGCTTATAACAGAAGTCACCTCTGTAGCCCCATCACTACCAACAACCTGGCCACAGAAACCCAAATATTTATTTTAAAGCCAACAATTTAGAGAATATGTACAAAGGACCTTGCTTTCCTTAGAAATTGTAATTAGTTTTTATAGGGAGGCACTTAAGACTATTCTTTCTGAGGCAATTTGGGTATATTTAGAGATTCTGGAATATCAAAGTGACAGGGCCGCTTTTTGAAATACTGTTGAACAGCTGGATATACAAGCACAAATAAAGTGTAATATCCTTGCAGTTAAATATGTGCAACCACAGCTATAAAGGTCAGCTTACTTTCATGTTTGGAATGGAGTTCTGAATGCATTTAGCTTTCATTTTAAAGCAAACACATTGACCTCAAACCTCAGCCACATATTTACCTTCAGGATGAAGTGTTTCATAAAATAAACATTATTTATATACCAAACACACTAGATATTAATTTAGATGTCTTGTCCATCAATTTGCAAGTGTAATCAGCAGCCGTGTCTACCCAATAGCTCAACTATAGTTATATAATATTTTCTTCTTAACTGGGTTCATGGATGTTAAGCTCATGTCCATGCTGAAATTTTGAAGAAACTATAGCTGTAGTAAAAAGTGTGCCTGATGAAACTCTTGTTTCTAAAGGAACCTTTGAAGAAGAGATACATTTTGACAGTACAATCATCTACTATAGACCACTCTTTAGTCTACCTACACAACTCATCTGATTGAATGTATTTTTCACCTAAGAAAGTCAGACTCTAAGTCTACTTTTTAACAGTTAGATTCTTTCAGACAAAATTTTTCATTTAGTCAACTTTGAAAAACATCTGCCTTTATTTAAGTTATTCCTTTTCACTGTTGATACTCCTTTTCCCCTCTGCATGAAAACAAGCATAATAGATTAAGGCAATATCTGCTGTTTCAAGGATTCTGTCTTACAAGGAACAGGAAATGAGAAGCTTTAGTGTAAAAAGAGAAAGGAAATAGAAAAGTTTCCCCTCAGAGATCTCTGATATGCAATTACAAAATATATGAGGATGGCAAAGATACTTTAAACAAAAACAGAAATCTAGGAGGAACTCTAAGTAGCCGTTCTCCAGCTTGTCCTTCAAGGTTATTTTTACTAGATCCAATTAAATACTTTAATTCTCTAAAAAGAGGGAAGATTTTAATGTCACTGCATTTGGCTATTCATGTCAGTAACAATGGATTGTGCCTGTGTGCAATGAAGTGTTCTTAGCTTTTGCCCTATTTTTTTTCTAGCTTATCAGTAATCTGAGTCAAAAATATATGCTGATAAACAGGAATCTACTGAATATATTTTCTATCTTAATTTCTTTGTCTAATATATACTTGGACAAATGTTGAAAATCATTTAAAAAAAAGACCGTAAGATTTTTCCATTAGCTGCTGATTCTTCTCTTTTAATTTGTAATGCGTATAGGTGTGTATTTTTTTATGTGTGCTTGTATATGTGAAAAATTTAACATGCATGCCTTTGATTTAATATGAAAAAAATGCTCAGTTGGTCAAAATAGTCATATACAGTGTAAATTAGTCTTCTTAAATATAAAATTACCTACAAGAAATTCCCTAATAGTGAACTTTAGGAGCCTGATTTTGATTCTTTAAGTCTCAAAATTCCATAAGTTTTCAATGTTCAGGAAAATCAGTCAAAAAGATTAAATAAACCCATTCAGGAAGGCAATATGAAATGTAGCATTTTTTAGATGAGGCAGATATATAAGAATTATGTCTTTTTAAAAAAATCTTTACAATACATCATGCAAAATTAAAGGAGTAATGAAGTAAAAGGTAAATTTCCATTGCCTTTTCTACATTTTGCCTAACAAGTTACTTCTTTATTTCTGCTATGCATAATTGTTAGTTTTTTAAAAAGATTTAGGGGTTTATGGTTTTTTTGGAAACAACAAAGAAGTATATATTATGTAAAATTTTATTTCAGAGATTAAAAATGCTGTTGCTGTTTTTTTAATATAAAACTTAATTAAAAAAAAACAAAAAGCATAAAAAATTTTATCAACTAAAGAACTTTTTCTGAAACTGGAAATTCTATTTAAGAAAGATTAACTGGAACAACATTCTGAGTAATTCTGTTCCTAATATATTAAGAAAGCATTCTCAAAAATCATGGCTGTCTTTAACACAGCTCACTGGTAAAATTCTCTAGTGTAGATGACACCTAACATACAGACTATAACAATGGGAAATAATTCTGATCATCTTCTAACTTTGCTCATAACATCAAATAAAAGCTTTAGGAATGTAAAAAGGGCCTTAGCTCAGTATTTGTACTACCGAGAACATAGGAGTCCTATCTAAACAAGTACTTTATTAAAAATAAGTAAATAGTAAGAAAATGCATTATTCTTTTATGTACTTCAGAATTTCCAAGTTGCTCTATGTGTGTTTTCTGGTCTTTGAGGATTGAATTGTTATGATATTAAATGATAACACCAATAATAAATCTTCAGAGATCTGTATTGTAAATATCCTTATCCTTTTATTTGTTCTATGAGAAGTGCGTGCTGGGATGCTCAACTGTGTAAAATCAAGTCATAGATCATCTGCTTACTGCCACATTGTCACAGAAGAAGTTAACCCGAAGGCAAAGAGATTTAGCCATTCTAACAACTTCTGAACAAAATGTGTTTGTGTAAACAAAGAAAAGAAAATAAAATTTTTAAATCTTAACCCTTTATGTCCAACAATATGCAATGTTTCCCCTTTGTGAAGATCCAGTTTAGAAGAGATAACATGCAAAACAAAATAAACCCCACACTATTTTAGGGACAAGACTATAAAATAAATGTCTGCTTTTGGTAATTCCATTTAATCTCAAGTGACTAGTTATCATACCGTTTTTCATCAGGAGCCATTTTATTCCTCATTTATTAAGGTAAGAATTTCCACTGAGCTCAAGAAATTTTGATGGGAGGAGCACTGAATTTGAACTTGGGTGTTTGGACTCCTGTTCTAAAATATACCCCCGTTAAGTGCTTTTTAGACCAGTCACAGATAGAGTGTACACATATAGACTTAGAAAAAGAGATTTCTGTTGATTTCATTTAACCTTCAAACAGTGTCAGTGGGAACATGCTGACTTGTTATATGATTAGCCGTCCTATTGCACATTATCCTGATCCATATCCCTATTGGTAATAAGTTGGAAAAGAAGTGATAGTTATTTTAAATCTAAACTCTCTTACCACCTACTGCTAAATTTAAGGGTTTAATGTAAAAATGTATCCTTTCATTGTGTTCTTATGCACAGGTAGTACAAGAGCCAGTAAAGATATCAATGCTGAATGTGTGATAACAAATAAGTGTATGTAGATTTATTTCAATGTTGATTAAGAAATTATTCTAGTATTTACTGCATATCTTAATACAATCAATTGTTAAAAATCCAAGCAAATAAACAGAGAAGGGCATGTTCTAATGTCATTAGGATGAACAATTGGTAGTTAAGAAAAACTTTTGTTTTTTAGATATTTCTTCCATTCCCCTGCCCCCCAAAATTCATTTCACTGGTGCAGTTGAACTCAGATCTTTGAAATGGGTTTTTATTCAGACCATGATGTTAGGCACATAATCTTCCTTGCATATGGATGTGTTGTGTTTACATTTGTAGAATACTGTTCTTGTAGTACATAAGGCTTATAAAAAAAAATAAAAAACAAAACAACCAAACTTGGTTTAAAATTTTAAAGCATTCTTACAGAATTCATTCTGCTCACAAATTGATTCAGATACCATGCTGCTTTAGTACATGCTGTCATTCAGGATTATAGGGGCCAATAGACCAACTATGTCCTGAGGGTGTGAACTGGGATGGATCAATCAATGTACAGAGATTTGGCAAAGGTTGAACAGTTGGTGCTGAAAATCTTTGTTGGAGAAATGACCAACCCACTAGAGACTACAGATTTAAGCCAAGATTGATGGTTAAACCTTGGAAATAAAATCCTCTTCAAATGTGTCCTGACTGATTATAAAGCTAATTTAAAGGCATCACTCCACAGCACTTTCTTAGAACAAGACAGTCGTTAAATGTCTGGTGTTAAAAAAAATTCTTTCTGAGGCCTGTTGCTACTAGCAAATATATTAGTGTTTTCATTTGCAGACTATTTTCAAAAGGTCTCTGTTGACCAATTCTTATTTTATTTAAGCATTCACTAGGGTGAAATTAGGTTATCAATAATTACTTTCACCTACTTAGCATAACAGAGGGTAAGATTTTTTTGCCCTTTGGGCACTTGGCAGAAGCTCTCTGCTAGCTCAGCAACTTTCTAAAGGGTTCATGAGAAAGCTTTGATGATGTAATAAAGTTCTTTTAAAGGAGAGGATGCAATTTTCTGTTCAGTTGAACTTGGTTTACAGCTACAAGGGGATTTGAAAAGAAATAGAAATATCAGGAGAGCAGGCCTGAGAGAGTGAAGGTAATAAAGAGTCTTGGGTGTTGTGCCTTAAGCCCAGCTGACAGCTGAGAACCATGCAGCTGTTCATTCCTTTCTACCTCCCCCTCTGCTCCAGTGGGATGGGGAGGAAAAGAAGGGAAGGGATGGGAACTTGTGTGTTGAGATAGGAACAGTTTAATAATTGAAAAAAAGTAAAATATAATTGTAATAGTAATAATAGTATTATTAATTATAGTAATAACAGTGGTACTACCATTACAACTATTAATGATAATAATTGTAATAAAAAGGTGAGGGAGAAAGGGTTTAAAACAAAGAAACATGTTGTGTACAACAGTTTCTCACCACCCACTGACCAATTCCCAGCTCATCCCCGAGCAGTAGTTGGCCTCCCTTCTGGATTACTGTTTATATACTGGGAATGAAGTTCTGTGTTCTGCAATATCCCTTTGGTCAGTTCAGGGCAGCTGTCCTGAACATGCTCCCTCCCAGTTTTTTGTGCACTTCCTCACTGGCAAAGCAGGACACACCAAAACCCCTTGATTTAAAGTAAGACATCTGTGTGTTATAAAAATTATATTAAAACAAAACCAAAGCAGTGTACCAGCTCTGAAGAAGAAAACAAACTCTCATTGAGTTGAAACCAGGACAATGGGACAAGAAAATTTCATTAAAGTAGAGAAATTAGGAGATCTGAAACAATGAGGTAGCATACAAGTTTGTGGAGTTTTTTAGGGAATAAGGAAAAGAGACCATTTTGGATGAGAAACTAGAAGGTATAGATGGGGATAATGTGAGAATAAGAGAGACTTCAGAAAAGGAGGTGAAATGTGTTGTATGACAAGCCATAAGAAGACAGGAATAAAGTCCTCCAGAAATAGGTAGAATTTTAAGGGAAATAAAGAAGGCCCCTTTATCCTTCTGGAACTAGAGCCTTGTGAGGTACTAGGGATGTAGGTGCCTATACATAGAAGAAAGTACAGGCTCCTATAGTCAGTGTGTTTTGTGTATCATTCTATATTTGTAAGCATCATCATCTCATAAATTCCATCAATAATAATGTATTGAATCATCTTCTTGACATAAGCAGGAATTTCCTTTTACAAGTTTGTTTATAGATAGTTGGGCTGGATAAGCATAGTCAAAAGAAAGTCGAGGGAATTAAAAAAGAAACCTAGAAGGAAGATTGAAGATTAAGAATGAGTGAGATTAGTAGCTATTTGAAATGTTGAATTGCAAAATCTTAGATCTTGCAAAGAAGAGTTTATGGGAGCAAGACTTTGTTCTGTGTAAAATTTAAAAAAGAAATTAGACAGTATGTTCCACATCATGTTTTAAAATTCATTATTTCCATTGAAACTTTGTCAACATCAGAATTTTCTGTAAAAAGGTAAAGATGTCCAAGTTGTAAATAGGCCTACAGTAAACTGTGGCAGGTAGGATATGGAACCTGAATAGCGACTTATGACTTATTAAGTGAGAGGGTAAGAAAAATGTTTATAGAACAAGCTGTAGAGCCTCAAAGTGCAAAAGTAATTTATTATTGATAAAAAAATCATGGCAGGAAAAACCCCACAGTCCATGTGAAGAGTGGCTGGGCAGGGAAGATAAGAAATGATGCCTATAATTTTGTGTGTAAGGGATATGTCACTAGACTAATGATTCTGCTCTTTTTTTTTTCAATATTTTGGCATCTAGATTCAATATAAATCTCTCTTCTATTTCTTAATCACAATAATTTTTAAGGTATCTACGTGGGTTTCTTTAGTTCATTATCTTCAGTTCTCATAACCTAAATCATATTCGGCAGCCTTTCCTCATGTCTTCCTTTATTTGTACAAGTGGCTTCTCAGTCTGTTTCAGAACCTGAGGACTGGAAAGACTTTTGCTGCAGTTCTTGAAGTTATTCGCCCTAAATGGTATTAATCCAGTTCCCTTATCACAAAACCATTTCACACTTCCAAATTGCTTTCTGCAATAGTTAGCTATAAACTTGCACACAAATAGCTCCAGGGCATTACAGAAACCTCATTAAGAAAGAGTTTTGTTCCTTAAAAAAAAAAAAATTAGATAGATAGATAGATAGAGATAGAGAGACAGAGACAGAGAGATAGACAGAGAGACAGAGACAGAGACACATATATATATATATATATGTGTGTGTGTGTGTAAAATTAACTGCTAGGTATCCATTTATTCTTCCTCTAAGGTAAATTTCTTAAAGAATCAGGTCATGTGAAAACCAAAAAATAGAGCACTTTGTCTGAGTTCCCACAACAAAAAATGTACCTTATATATGAAGTATGAAAATGCATGAATGTGAGATTATCCTCAATCCAATCTACTGCATTCAACCCACAAGAGGGACTTATAGAATTGAAGTGGGCAAAATAAAGCAGCTAGGTCCCCAAAAAAATTGTTACAGAGAAAAAGTGTATCCATTTTCTTTCAAACTAGATATGTAATATGTACTTGTTATCTGTTTTCTCTATGAGTTCAAGAAAAAAACTCCCCACAATTGAAATTTATCATATCTGTAATTTTTGATGCTTTTCTATGCATAGTTTTCTTTCCTACCTTGCATAGGTAAAGTGCGGGAACATGGGTGATATTAGAGTGCTGATGCTCAGGATTCCTGAAAGATCAATTTGTGTGAGTGTTAGACAGGGACAAAGCATACTGCATGGATAAGACTATGTTTACATATATGCTTAAAACAATTCTTCAATTTGGTAGGTAAGCTGCAACACCAGACACAGTATTTAAATACAATTCTTTGTACTGTCTGAGAATGGGGAAACTGTAGTCTATGAAGTATTATGAGAAATCTGTGGCTACTGATGGGTTTTCAAAAATAAGACTAATTAGACTCAGCAGAGCCACAGAAACTCAATTTTATGAATCAAATCAGACTCTACCACAAAAATATGAACAAAGACATATGATTCTAAGTTTGACTTTGGGCTGAAACATAGAATCATAATAATGAAACACGAAAAATCTAGCTTTCCATCACTATCTTTGGCAAAATTAACACCTCACTGAAACACGAAATTTTCATAATTGAAAAAAAACCTCTAAAGAAATGACCAGACTTCCATGAGATAAAAGAAGACTGACATTTTATACTGAAATTTACTATGTGCTTCTGTCTGTAACACCCTTATGCCTAGAAGAAACTAAATAATGATTGCAGTTTTTAGAAAGTAAGCCTATAACATGTTGTAGAATTAACATTTCTCATATCTTTTAAAATAAATCATATAGTGTGTTTAAAATGTAAAAATTAGAGCTAAGGATTAATGAATTAGATTTCAAGTATCCTCAAACCTGCAACTTCTTCTGACCTCATGACTCTTTTAAAAGTAGCTTAAAATCCATGCCCTTGCTTTCTAGAGCTACAAACCTAGAGGGAAAATTATAATATGCTGTATGAATGAAACTGTAGCTTAACTGAGGGCATACATAAATGAAGAATAAAATAAAACTTTTTATTTTGATAAGAAATAGATACACTATTCTAATTTTCACCAATGTAATTATTAATATTCTAGAAGGCTTCTTCATCTATTTGTTTTGGAGAAAGAATTCCTTTTTTTTTTGGGAGGGGGGGAGACAACATAATAAAAAGTTGTCTTCAGTGTTCTTTACTACAAACA
>VWZD01000211.1:777-65131 GCA_013396695.1 Sakesphorus luctuosus
CATTCCTCCCCATCCATATGATCTGTTCTATCTGCCTGATGGCAGGAGGGGCTGGGCTTCACCACCTCCTGCTGGGCTTCCTTAGGAGTCAAAAGGGTGTGACTCCACCAGTCAATTTCCCTTTCACTCTCCCTTATGCTTCTGAGTCTTTCCACCTCTTCCTTTAGCTCTGCCACCAGACACAGTAAATCGTTCCCCTTCTCACATCACATTGCAGGTGCTTCTCACACTGTCCTCCAGTAGCAGTTCCAGGCTCAAACAGTCTATGCAGCCAGAGGCCTGAGCGGCTGCATCCTTTTTAGAGGATTCTGTCTGTGTGACACACCTCTACTGGTAACAGGAGCAACAGCTTTCATTTTTTTTTGAAGGCATGACTGCCTTGAGTTGTGGGGAAAGGAGAAAAAAAAAAGCCCACAAAAACACCTAGGCTTGTGCCCTGCCTGTGCGAACTGCCATGCAAAGTGCTGTGCCACACCCCTGTGTGCCCGCTCCAGGTCACTTGCGCTCCCCAGAGATGTTTTTAAAGTCTTCTCAACCCCCTGCTAACGAGCAAGCCACACCTCTGACTCATCTGATAACAGTCAGAGGAGCAGCAGCCAAACCCTAGCAGGAAATGAGCAGTGCACCTCCCTTCCCTCCCTTTTAAGCCTTCTCAATCCCCTGCTAACGAGCAAGCCACATCTCTGACTTACCTAGTAACAGCTGGAGGAGCAGCACCCAAACACTAGCAGGAATGTAGTAACTCACATCATATTAAAAACCTCTTAAAAAACAGAGCATGTATACAAATGAATTAAGAAAAACCATGATGGAACATGGCAGCAGAGAAATATTACCCTGAGGTAGAAGTCCCCATCATGTTCTTCAGAGAGCAGATCAATGTATTTTTGATGCAAACACAATGCTTATTTACAAAGGCATAAGTCCTGCAATTGACTTTTCATAGACAGATTCAGCTGCCCTCTTGAAGCATCATTGACTTCAATTGACTGCCACATGGAGCCAGTTGCAGAATCAGAGACTCTGGTAATGGCCACATTATAAGACCCCGAGTCCTTGCCCATTAAACACCGTGTGAGATTTTTCAGTTGATTTTAAATCTGAGTCTAAATGTAGACAGATAAGAAAGCATAAGTAGTTTGAATGCATTTCTGAATTAAAAGACTCTCTCTCAGCTATTGAATATAAATGTCAAACACAGCAGCATACATCCTTTAAAAATTCATTCATCTCTCTTATGGGATAGTAAATAAAAAGAAATGCAAGGATGCAAGGAAAGCTTACATCCTAACTGCTTGAATTAACCTGAAAAAAGGGGTAGGATTTTATTTTTCCTGAATTTTCACAGCATTAAAGCTCTTCTACTGCTGTGGTTACGTGCAGTGCATTTCACCTTAAAAGGTCCGTTCATTTTCATTGATAGTTTTGTACATTTACAGTATAAGTAAATGCTAATTAAAGTTAGTCAATGCAACTGAAACAATTACAGGATCCCTTTTGGATTTAAAGGTTCCACCACTGAACTGTTGCAATTAAATGCAATTAAATTTTCTGTTTAGATAGGCTACATTTCTTGACACTATCATTTTTTTGGCTTTACAGTGGCAGGGAAAAATCCACCATAGCCCCCATATTTCCTTGCTTATTTTCCTCCTATGTCACTGTCACAGTAAGGAATACTGATGACAACATTGTCTTTAATAAGAGCTGAGACTTTCTCTGCATTTCTTATCTTGCGGGCATTTGGAGATCTGCTCTCAGTAAACCTCGGTCTCACCAGAAGACCTACCTATTTCAAAAGCTTACTAACACTAATTCTTTCCTTTAACTAAGCAAAACATGTAGATTTTTAAAAGCTAAAAACAATAACAGAGAGATAAAAATATGGTAAATATTTATATGATGTTTGTTATTTCAAATTATTTTTTATTTTTTTGTGTTAGTGAATTTCCTAAAAAATTTTAAGGTACTTGAGACAAGATCATTGTCTTTACCTACATGTGCTCCATGCAATAAATACAAAAGATCCACTTATAAATAAAAGATAATACAGTAAACGTGGCATATTCATACTAACTATTTTAAGATTTCTGCATTCCACAAGTCTTACTGCCTCTTTTACCACTCACTCTGCTCTTAAACAGAAGTAATGACATTTTCCTACAGTAGACAGGTCGTAATATAAAATTTATGCATCTATATACTAGGAGGCACCTTTAAAATAATATTTGAAGGCATCATCTACAATAAGCAATTGGTGGAGATGAAGCACTGTCATTAATATAAGTAATGTAACTGACCCTGCCTTACAGAGAAATTTACCAGAGCTTTCAATGCCCCAATCTTATTTTTATTAATTTTGATAAAATTTAACTTGCAGTTAAATTCCTCATGCTATACTTCCACTCAGGCTAACTGTATTTGGAAGATGTTCCAGAACCAGGTGATCCATTTTGTTTGAATATTAAGATGGGTATTGAGTTATCTTTCATTAAATCCAGATATTCTTTTTTCAGCTCCATATGACAGGATTTTCAAAAATGTGACTTAGTTTAAATATATTTTAAGAACTTCTTGCTATACCCTTGAAAATCCATGCAGACCTGGTCAGTTCTTATATTTGTGGTAAATTACAGTTTTATACTTCCTTACTGGAGGTGTTTTCAATATTAATAGCTTACACCTCTGAGGAAATTATTCTCCTTTAACTTTATTGAGCTCCTGATAATGTCAAGATTCAATATGCCTGATACAGAGCAACCAGCCAGGTCTTCTGAAGCAAGTAGCTGCTCACATTCAACCACACATTGTCTGCAATAGCTGCTCTCAGCTGCATCAGAGTAGTGCAAGACAAGCAGCAGTGAGAGATCTGGGAGTTTTTCCTCCAAGCTAGAAGTATTTCTCCTAGTAGGACCCAAACCAGAAAAAAAAAAGTATAGAAGGAATCAGAAAGCAGGAAAAGCAAATGGTTCAAAAGGCTTTGCAGAAGTTGGCTGAGCTTACAAAAGGATTCAGATCCCAGAGGGAAAGATGAACCAGATTGTGTGAGAATGACTAAAGGAGGAGACCAAAACAAGAATCCATATGCATGCTGAGGGGAGATCGGTCCCATGAAATGACATAGCAACTCTTGTAGAAAATTGATATGAGGTAGGTAAAATCTGGCATTTTATAAGCCTAGATCTCAAGCACCTAACTCCTGTTGAGCTAATGGCTATCCATCATTTTCCCAAATAAACTGCTTTCATTAAATGTATAAGAATGTAACACCTCTGAGAGCCTTTCTTGCTGTAGTCCAGTTGAGATGAGTCCTGCTCTTATGAGTGGGGCAACAATGCTTTGAGTAAATAAGCCTCATCTCCTTGCAAAATACAGAAGAGTTGCTAAACCCACCCAGGAAGAGGACAAAATAATTGAACCCTGGACTCCAGTAGTTCCTAAAATTTAAATTCTAGAAGTTGCAACTTGAATAATGCTTAATGCAGCAATTCTTTATGCTGCACTTGTAATGCACTTTTGTTGTGAAGCTTGAATGCATTAGCCAGATTAAAATGAACAGTTATTTTCAGTGGCACAAATCAAACTTCTCCAACTACTAATCTCAAATGGAACAGACACAGCCAAGCCTTCCTAAGCCATCCCTCATGTTTTGCAGTGGAAGGCATTATTTGTTTGCTGCCTTTATTACATAGAGTATACTCTTGGAGAGGCAGGTTGCAAATATATGTTCTAAGTCAACCACATGAAAAATATTTGCCCTGTATTTTCACTTACAATTGAACTCTCTGGAGGATAAGAGCTATGAGATCAAGCAAACTCAAAGAAGTCATAAAAATGATGCCACACATCAACATCCTGGTAATACACAGGTGTTGTCAAAGCTGGATGCAACTGCAATAGCAGTGGGGAGAAGGGAGGATGAGGGGTGGCACAGCTGGTACACACAATTCAAATATGGTCCATAGAACCATGGCTAGCGAAGGTTATTTCTTTATTCCCCTGTCATATAAATCTGCCTTGTTCTTGTTGCTCTGTCTCTGAGAACAGAACAAAGGAACTCAGTGGACTCCCTTAGATGAGGGTAAAAATACTGCTTATAAAGTCATTAAGGAAAATTATGAAGGGGTTTGCTGACAACTCTAAAACTCCAAGTTGGACTGAGAAAACTAGAAATGCATTATCTGTAAAAGGTGAGACATCTTCTATTTTACCACAAAATAAAGATATATTCTTGGTCTGGAATGGTAAAATATGTAAATTAGGATGGTTTTGCTAACTTTTTTAAGAGGTACATTTAAAGATATAGCTAAAGATATAAATAAATAGATAAACTGTTCTAGATGAAGTTCAAGTGGAAGAAAAACAAGCATGACTATAGACAATTTATAGAGACAATTTTCATGAAATATCTGTTCTGCATACTAGTGGACAGCTGTAGCCCACCTCTAACAATATCAGCTTTGACCATTTATCAGCAACTAGACTACACAATCAACAAAAATAACCAAAGATTATTGACATGAATATCAAGGCATTATTACTAGACAGAGGGAATGTTTGCCCATTTTGCTAAGGATTCTGCAATCATATTATAATGGCAGCTCTGTTTATTTCACTCCACTGCAAAAGTCTGTCTAGAAAACAATATATTTTTTCTTTTTTTTTTTTTTTGTAAAATAAACGTGAGAAGTTACAAATATAAATGCAGCTTTGAAGAACTCATTCTGGGCTGCAAAACATATGCACATTTTCTGAATCTGTCATCTCAATATTTTTTTTTTCTAGCCATACAGCCACTTCAAGACATAGTATTAGTTCTACTACTGAAAGAGTAGACTTATTACTGTACAAAAGTATTGGAGAAGAATATTTCGGGGATTATATAAATTCCACGTTTATTCCCTCTTCAAGAACAATCAAATGTCAAGTGTCAGCTACCCTATCTCATCCATTAGCTCTGGGGGTTCAGAACTGAATGGACTTCAAAAAAGGACAGTTAGGAAATGGGTATTGACAAAGTGCAATTTTAGCCCTGGATAGCTCATCTCCTTAGGCTCTGTCTATAGTCAGCAGAGTAAGATAGTCTACAGAGGATGATTCAGAGCAGAAACCTAATTTAGCTTGTCTGACTCACCCTCCTCAGAATGAATCAGCAGGCACTCTTGACCAACATTATGCCTGAAAATTGAAAATGCCTTTCCTCTACCTGAGCACATATGACGCACAATTCCCGAACAGAAGAAAATTTATAGTCTCTACAGTACTTACTATAACCCATTTAAAATTGTCTTTTCCTCTAGAAAATGCCAGAATGAAAAAAAAGATAAAGAAATAAAAAGAAAAACAAGACAAAACATGACACTTAAGTAGCCAGTTAAAGCAGCCTAGGTCCTTATGGCCACACCTGATAAAGGAAAAATGTGATCAAGTATAAACTTCTTATCTCTTTAAGTTATCAAGTCTATTGAATTTGAACTGGATAATATCCTTAATCAACAGTATATGTTTGTGGCTAAAACTGAGTTCCTTTGTGGACTTGGGCAGTGCTTGATATGGCATAGCTTGGCTGGAAGATGAAGCTAGTTAAGAATGTTAATTTCAAGTGGAAAAAAATCAGTCATATAAAACAGCTTGGCAGGGACAAAGGTGACAGAGAAAAAATACCCACAGATATCTACTTTCCTTGTCATCATGTTCATATCTTTTTTTTTTCTCCAGGAGAAAGAAGGGAAAGAGATATTCACTGAGTATATGAAAAGGTAAGAGTTACAAAGGATGATATTACACATTTTTAAGGCTTTAATGATTCACAGTTTCATCAACCAACTATGAAAACTGCATATTAATTAAAACTGGTGACCTTGGGAAAACTCAACTGGATAGGCAGATTTCTCTGAAAGAAAGAAAATATCCTCCAAGTTGAAGAGAGTTGTAATAACAGAAAATAAGCTTATCTGAGAACTCACTTTTGCAGTTTTTCAAATATATTTCAATATATGTTCAAAAGGGAAATTTCCTTTAAACATTAAATATTAATAAAATGTATAAACAGTCTTATTTCACAGGATTTTATTTTCTTATGTTTTAGAAAAGACATTGACATTTCTACATAATATTTCCATCACAACCATTGTATCTCATCTGCAAAGAGTGCCACAGATCAGTTCACCCAACACCATTACAAATAATGGTCTTAGGGAGTATTTACAAAATCATCTTTCCAACTAACTATAGTCCTATTTGCCTAGGTTACTGAGATTATGAACAAGTCTATGTATTTTACACCTGTGTAGTAGTAGTAATATTCTGTTATGCTTGCTGTATCTGAAATAACTTTGGTTGCTGCTTTCTGTTTAGCAATAGCCTGAAGGTTCTAGATAGACAACACTTAGAACTAAGTATTTTTGCACTTCATGCTTTGCACTTCAGCAACATAAGTATAGCTCACTGACAGCAGCAACTGCAAGCTAAGCATACTTAGATTAAGCATCCATTGAAAAGTGGACATAGTTATTTCAGTATTTTTTAAAATATTACCTTGTTTATTTCAAATATGTTCTTTAATATCCAGCAGTCATCAGAATTCATTTCAACAGACATTTGCACACGCATCATTCACCTGTTATGGGTCCTCTGCTCTTTCCTGTACTCGATTTTCTGTCACTGCCACAACATCATCCTCCAGGCAGTACACTCAGCATGGAACATGACTGATACCTTTTGGATTTATCTTATGGGGAGAGGGGAAACACTGTAGGTCTGCACTGCTGAATCATAACATTTGTATATATGCCTCACAGCATCTCACTGGGTGATGACATTGCATTTTTGCATCTTGTAGTCACATTCTGATGCACATCATCACACCATGATGCTGCATTTCAATGCAAATTCACCTCAGGAGGCCTGAAATAAAACAGTGGTGTTTCTAGATGTCCTGATGCCTAGGAAATTGAAAAACTTAATATAGAGCTTTAAAAATTGGGACTGCACTGCAAGTATTACCAAATTCATTGATCTCATAACCAGTATTATTTTATACCATGAACAATTCAACCAACAGCAATGTAAGGAAGTTCAACGTTAGTTTAGGGAAGAATATTTTGTTTGCTTGCTTACTTTTGTCTCACTAGATGTCATGAGCCTAACAAAATAAACCAGACTATTGAACAAACAGCAGTCAGTTTAAACACTTTGAATGACTTGTTTACCACAAACCCATTATCAAACTAATGGTTTAAGCTTTGTCCCATTTTAATGTGAGTTTTGGCATAAAATCATGTTAGAAGGTTATTCTGAGTGTTTTGTGTTGTTGAACTAATTTTATACTTGTTTCTACTAGGTTATCCTTGCAAAGGTGGTATAGACGATGCCCAGTGGGGACAGAGAAGGGACATCTTTGTGTTAGAAGACAGACAAGACTTCAAAGACTCTGGAAATGCATTAGTCAAACTCCACAAAGTATCTAGCCACGTGTTAAAGGAAGCTGAAGTAAAGCCTCATCCATGCCCCCTGTATCAGATTTCCTTAAATGGTCCTATTAAGCTGTTTTTCACACCAGTTTTGCACAGGGAGGTGAGATGGGAAGACCTTAACAGAGTCCCTGGACAGTTTATAGAAGGCTTTATGAAACCAGGCGGTCCCGTGGCGTAGTGGAGAGCACTCCAGTCTCCGACTCCCAAGGTCATGAGTTCGAGTCTCAGTACAGACCGCCCAGGCAGTTAAATGCCTCCCTGCCATCCGATCCCGTCAGATCTTGGATGCCAAGCAGGGTCAGCCCCGGTCAGTACCGGGTGCTGTAGACAGTCCTAAGCACTTCACTGTCACTATCCAAGCTTGCTCGGCCGTGGCAGATGGACCTTAGGACTTAAACGGTGGGGCCAGTTCTGCGCACGCTGAGCCTCACCTAAAAAATCCACAGCTCATGCTTGGAGGGCACACCCACCCACGTGGGGTGAGCCCTTCCCAAATCTTCATTTGCGAAGATTGGCCATTATTATTATTATGAAACCAAAAGCTCTTGAAACTGCAGTAGTATTGTTTTAGCCATTAAAGCAGCCCCTTTATAAACTGTGCACACTGCACCTTCCTCACAAAAGCAGAAATTGTTCCTGATGTGGTCATAGACATCCTCTATAAGTATTCAAATGTCACTCACTCCTCTCTGTGTCTCATAGCACTACTGTAACCCAATGTAAGAGAAAAAAGGGTAGTAAGGGGTGTGTTCGTTTTCTGCCTTAGTGTTTTTGTTCTGTGAAAACAGGGCTATGGAAACTTCTTCCAAATAAAATCATTCAACAATGGGAAAGTAACCATATCTCTGTGCTAAATGGTTTGGTTGTTTGTTTTTTTGTTGTTTTTTTTTTTTTAAATTGGGGTTAATTAAGAAATTTGTGACAAAAGTGACCTCCAAGCATGAATACTGACCAGTCCTGTATATTGTTCACTTTAAATTTCTCTGCACACATCCAACCGGAGATTCAAGTTTAGCAGATGTTTCATTTTTTCTTACTATCAGAGACTTAAAATGATTATTTTTCTGCAATTTCAAAGACTGCAAAAGCATATAGTCCTACAGACACCAGGAAAAATAGTTAATGTTTACAGCCAGATACCAAAAGCAGTCAGAACTTTAGAAAGATTTGTGTATGCACAGGAACTGAAAAAGACTATCAGACTTATGTACTTAGTCATCATAGGGCTTAAAAGAATTTTGTCTCATTCTTATTTTTATTTTTTTAAAACAAACAAACCTGTTCAGAGGCAGGTTATTGGGAAAGAAGTCTGCTTTGCAGTGACTAGTCCTGTTCTGCAGTCTTAGCAGTAAGTGATGCAAAAAGCTAGCAGGAGATTTTACTTTAAAGTTTTAACCAACCTGTTTACAACTCTGGAAAAAAAAGCTGTATCACTTAGAATGTCTTCACACTTACTCTTTGGATTGCACAGTTTTTGACATATGTTAAGGTCTATTTCTTCTCCATGGGATGTTGTATGAAAGTGTCAGAAACAGGTATTCAGGCACTGAGATTTTCATTAAAAATCTGTCATGCCCATATGTGCTTAAAATTAGAACACAAAATAGACTGTAAGTTATACAGTTGAGAAAAAGTATGAAAGAAAGGCAGAAAATAAATCTTCCCACTGGTTTGTTTGGTTTCCCTTTTAAGTGATACAGTCACAAAAACAAACTAGGTGGTGATGAATACCCTCTGGGAACACTGGTGGCACAAAGATGGTCAAAATTTAAAACCAAATTATATGTACAAAGATGACACCACTCACTGACACTTGCTGACCATCAGTGCAGACAGGGCATTCAAACTCAGGTTTGCAGAACAACTTAACTAAGATTACCCGCTAGAGAAGCCATATATAATCTTTTAGAAAGCTATAATCTTCAATTTTTCTATTTGTTTGGAAACAGGAGTAGAAGATAGAATTCATCATGCATTTTTTGCTCTTGCAGCACCATCAATTGAAAAGCAATCATTCTAAATCCCTTCCTTTCCCTACTCTCAGGAACACCTCCTTTTCCAAATCTCTTACTAGGAATGTCTCTAGTTTATAAAGTGTTTTCTAGAATGGCAGCTAGCTCCACTAATGCTTGTTAAAAGGGTCAGTGATTATTTTTTCCCCAAATACCATAATTAAAATTGGCAGCTGCTGTTCTGATCCTATTCTGAACAAGGATTACATATGCTAAATAAAATCAGACCTACAGATTTAAAG
Source organism: Sakesphorus luctuosus (assembly GCA_013396695.1). Classification (NCBI taxonomy): domain Eukaryota; kingdom Metazoa; phylum Chordata; class Aves; order Passeriformes; family Thamnophilidae; genus Sakesphorus; species Sakesphorus luctuosus. The sequence continues at coordinate 10,507 of VWZD01000211.1, forward strand.
GCTGGAATTGACTTTATTAGCAATTTTTAAAAGCAAACAAACAACACAGCAGCTACAACAAGAAACCAAACAAACAAACAAAAAAACCCCAAATCAATGTCCCCCAAAAAACCCCAAAAGCACTCCAAATTCTGTTGTTAGGTCTAAATGCTCTCTCACAGTCAAACCTAGTTATCACTGATCAAAAGGGCAGATCATCTCCTCAATAACCTGGGTCATTAAAAGCCAGAATGGTGAACTAGCAGCAGTTACACGGCACTCTGACTCATGGTAACCAAGTGGGTTAGAAGAAAGGATCCTTGTATGCTTACATGAGTTATGGTCACTGCCATTATGTTAGGGGCATCTCCCATCACAGCTCTGGACCTAATCAAGTCACAGCACTTCTGCAGTTCTGGACTTCCGCAGTTATTAAAAAGCTTACTGCCCAGAAGGAATACAGAAAACTGCTGTTAATGTAGGTCATTCAGGGAACCCACATTCCCACTCCCAATTAGTTTTGAATGGGATAGGAATGAATATAATTAGCTGACTAGTAGGATTACTAACACTTTCTCCTCTTCCCTCACTCCCCTAGACAGTGTCCCCCCCCAACATTCAAACACACATTTTTATTTCATTAGACTATTTAACAACTCACTGGCCTGTCTCCTGAGATTGTTAGCGCATGTGGCTCCATTTTAACTGGTTAACATGCACATTAGAATCCCTGTCACCCTGCAACTCTTCTGTAAATACACCTCGCCTATTTTCATGATGTTTATTTGCTGTACTATTAATCATCAGTTACGCTTCTGAAATCTGTGCACACATTGCAAATAATACAATCCCTCTATTATGGCAAAACAGCAAAGACATTTTGGATCACATTTCTAGTAGTTCCCATTTCTTAGATGGTGAAGAGAGTATACAAATATGAGTGTCATATTCAGCATTGTGCTCTTGTTCACTGCAGCTTTCTTTTTTTAGACTTTGCTGCAGTTCCTGTAAGGAGCTGTGTGACTTTCCCACCTCATCTTCATTTGTACACACTGAAAAAGCAGGTAGTAACAGTCCTGAAAACAAATCACACAGGTTTATTAAAATAAATAAATAAATAAAATTTTGTACTGCCATCCACACAAAAAAAAAAGTGGTCTTTTTTTTTTACGGTGACAAGCAATGACTGGACAGTGCCTGAGATCTGAACATTGCAGTTGCATCAATCAATCACTCATCAGATAAACACATTTCAAAGTATGTATCAAATAGAGGCTTGAGCTCATGCAGAGTGACGCACAGTATTTCATTCTCAATGTGTTCTTTTCCTACCAGCAGAGACTTCTTTGTTCTTCAGCTGTGTTGCTTGAACTGATTCCTTTCTGCAAAACAATTTTTGAAATTCAGAATAATTTCTCTTCAACTTATTTTTGAAAGTTGAAGTTTAGGTCAAATGCAAATATGAATATAGCTTTATCCTGCATGCATGATTTGTAGACTGTGTGTGGAACTGACTCATCTGTCCTCTGTATCTGGCACTCATATGATGAGCTATCCTGCTAAGAGTGACCTATTCATCCTTCAAATAAAGATCCACAGAGTAAGAAAAACAATATGTACAGTTCCAAATAAAGAACAACATATTGTGCTTGATGTGATCTACTCATGTCAGTTCTGTCAGCAATCTTTTGAATTATGAGTCTCTTATTCAGAAAACATTCAGAGATACAGGGTAGTGTCTCCTGCATTTCAGCAAATCAAAATTCTGAAATATCTGAATTTAACTGTTGATGACACATGGACGGTAAAGACAATGTCTTGGCTCAGGGAATTTAAGCAGAATGCTTTGAATAATGAAGAAAAAGTAGGCAGAAATTTTGTGGTTTGAGGAATTATGGTCTAGTGGCAAACAAAAGGGATTTACTGCTTTGAGTGACTGAAATATTTATTACTTAGGAATATTCTCACAAATTATTTTACATATATGACCAACAAAATTTAACAAAACTGTCAGTTAATACTTTATCTACAAGACTTTACTGCTTGACTTCCCTTCTGTCAGCATTTAAGATTTTTTTTTATTGATTCACAGCAGAAATGTTGTATTCAATGGAAGAGTAATATTATGGGTGTTCACATAGTATGTGCACATAGCATAGGACAAGACTTTTAAATGTTTGAAATAAGCATCCAGAGACCAGATCAATAAAAATCTGACCATTGCCACAAACAAATAGATCTGGTGTGGCTGAGCGTAATTTCTCCAAAATTTGTTAAAAGATTGAGTATTTTGAAATGGGAAAATTAGAAAATATTACAATAGCTTGTAGTCTATAGATGATTCCAAGAAAACTTTTAATATCAAGGAATAAAAAAAAATCCTTTTTTTTAATTTTATTTTTTAGAATAAAAAAACCTACATGCAGCAAGTATCAAAACAACCTTTCAGCATTCTTACAATCTCTGTCTCTACCTGACAAATAAAATTGATAAAAAGGAAAACAAGGTTTCTTTTTTTGGCTTTGATTAGTTACCATTCCAAGGTAAATAAATTTTCATTTCTTTTTCATTTACAAATGAACCCTGGCTCTAGTGGTCAGGGTTGGTTCATTTTATCATATATTTTACAACACCTGAACAGAGCTGTCTGTGTGAAATCACTGGCTACATTCACACCAACCAAATCTCCTGATGGGTTTCACCTCCCTATGTGGTGAAACCTTCATAGAGGTGTTTCTAAGAGCATATTAAAAATACAAGGGACTGTACAGGTGTCCTGATAGACCTAATCTGGCCAGCAGCACCTGCAAAACTAATACTGTTGAAAGCAGTATCTAAACCAAAACCCAAACAAAATCCTGGCTTAATTCCCAGATCTAGGGAGTGGGAAGTGTGGGGAATGGTGGAATAACACTTTTTCCTCCAGTTGAAAACCAGGAAAAATTTGAGCTGGAAATCAGTAGGAAAACGAATATAGAATCCTCTAATATCATTTTTATTTAATCATTTTATAAGGTACAACTGGCAGGCTCATGTTTTGCCAGGTTGTTTTTTGTCACTTAACACATTGTGAAAGTCTGCTTTACAGACAGACATTGTCAAATAAACTAGGTTACTAGATTGGAAATTTAAACAAGCAGACTTAACACTGCAATTAATTTGATCTTAAATTTTGTCTGCTTTTCCAAGTTTCCTTCATAGGCAACCTCCAGCAGTTGTTGTGGCATTGCTACAGCTTTCATGTGTTTCACTTAATTAAATATTTTCACTTGTCATAAATCAAAAGTGGCCATAGATTCAAATATGAAGTGCATTATAGGAATAGCCCTTAAAATGTTATTTTCAATTCTGGGTTTGAAGTATAGGTATATCAATGCCTGTGTTGGTGCTGTCATAACTCCCTTGAGGCACATGAAGATAGGCCAGATGGAAGCCAAAGGGAGCATTTTCATATTGTTACTGGTCCACTGTATTGAGGAGGCTGTTTAATGGGTCATTGCCTGCACAGTGGAGACCAGAAAATAGTTCAAGCAAGGTAATGTCTGCTGCACTGACCATGATACTAGCAATTCAAAATGTATTGTGTTATGAAGGAATCCAGTGTGACAATATTGAAGGCACAGTGAGAAAGACAACTGACTACTAAGCGAAATATACACCAATTTATAAAACTGAAACAGAAACTGGTCTTTCTTAAACAACACTACATGTAAACTTTTTGTGTTGTTGTCAACTATATGACTATTGTAGATAATTATTTGGAGGAGTCTAGCAGCAAGATAGTGTCAGGAGTTTTTTGGGTAAGGGGAAGAGAATTTTTTGTCACTGAGCTCCCATGGCAAATGTCTGTTACACAGAGGGAAAGTCTAATGAAACATATTAGTCAAACACTGTAGAGTCCAACAAAGAGCACAGTAACTGGTTGATGTAGCAGGGAAACAATCAGCCAGTGATTGCTATGGCTTATGAGAAAAACTGCCTTGGTCCCATCCTGCCAGGAAGTTTCTGTGCTGTCAGTTCAGCACAAGTTCAGAGCTTTTCTCTCTTTTCTATAATTCCCAGTAGTTATTCACAAAGTCTTTGCTCATTGATGAGGATTGACCATGCTCAAATGGGATGTAAGATGTCCCAATGTCTGATCCTTTTAAGCAAAGCATGCAGCTGAAGTAAATACAGCATCTGCAGACTCTACACAGTTGCACACCTGCCACAGAGGTTGCTGTACACATATAATTTATACATAATCTAGATATCTGGAGTCTTCAACAGCCTATCGGACTCAGACTTTGCCCAAGTATGACAGACAATCTACATTGAGCCAAGCACAGGATCTAATTTTAGTATTTTTTAAAATCAATTTAGAAAGATAGTAAAATGTGTCTTTTCTAAGCCCCTACCCTACACTAGATCTTGACACTGTCTGATATTCCCTCTGCAGGAGTTTGAAGCAGTGGCAGGCTCCAGAAGAGTGTGTATATGCTTGCTAATACAGCCTAGGAAGACTGGAGGATTCATGTGCTTGAGGGCACTCTGCCTGGAAAGAATTCCCTGAGTTGGTTTATTTTTCCCTCTTCCTATACAGCAGCTCTTTCTTCTCCCTTCTGATTTTGGATGTGAAGTAACTAGAGCTGCCTATCCAAGAAAATGTTTTCTGTAGTCCACATGGCAGTTAGGGCTGCTAGGTTGTCTTTTCAGGGATGAGGGCAAAGAGATCCTTGGAACTATTAGTGAGAATTGTCTTCATTTTTTCAAATAATCTTTTGTATTCTCATTTTCCCTACTCCTCCATTCTCTCCTGCCTTTCCAGAACCTTCTTGGACACCACTGCACTGAGGTTCATTGTTATGTGTTTATGGCTACAGCACTGTAGTAGCCCCTTCTCTTTATTCAGTTTATGCTCTCAACCTGCATCTTTGAGTTGTTTCATTACAAACTGCGTTCAAAGTACCTCCAAAGACTGTTTTTCTGCTGTTTATATGAACATTAGAAGCTCCAGTTATTTCAACTACTGGAGCATTGTGAACCTTTTTCACCTATATTGCAAACAGATCCTTAGTGCCAGCTGATTTCTCCCTGCTTATGAGGCAAATCCTGGAAGAGGCAGGGCAGAGCAGAGTATTGAAGGCTGCATGAGAGACTTACTGAATCTTCAAGGTATCAGTAATAAATGTAGCCTAGAGACCAGTAAGTGTATGTGACAAGCAAGATGTTGGAAACAGAAGTGAGAGATATGAAACCTGCAAATGATAGGAAATGGAAAAAAATAAGTCCTCTTTTCCACAAACTCTGAATATACCTGTTAGTCTGAATGAGTAACTTGGAGAAGAGACATTGAATTTAGCTGTAATAAATATTTACAAACATCACACTATTGCTACTCCTTTATCTAGCCTGCAAAACTCATAATTGGCATCTGCACAACTACAGTTGTAATATTATCATTCTCAGAAGTATCTGGCAACATGATAAATACATTCTTTCTTTTGTCTTCTACAAAGAAATGTAAACCAGCTGCAAGGGAATTTAAGAACTGAATTTATAGGTGTTTATGTTTTATAGAACAATCTACTTCCTTTATGTAAGTGACTGTTAACTTTATTCAGTATGCCTGAAAGGGAATCATGCTATACAAGAAAAGGATTAGGTTATGACAGTCTTCTATGTTTTTGTAAAGTGCTGACAGTTATTTCAGAGGACTGCCTGCTCTGTACTTTCTTGCCCAGGAGTTACAGATTGACATGAACCCAGCAGGGTAAAAGGAGACTCCTATGGTGAAAATATCCACACAGATAGACCTGTTTCCTGAAACTCATTCTGTTTGCTAGTTTTTTATTCTAATTAATTCACCAATTAATTCCCAGCAGTGTCTCAGCCTCTCATGCATAAGGCTCAGCTAGTGCATCAGCGGTCTGCAGCTAAACACCTACAGATGGCAGCTTGAGAAAAATATTGATTTTCAATTACTGGAATTTGTTTAATTCAGCATTAGCTTCGTAACCATTCCCTTCTCCTCAGCCTATGACCACAAGGAGTTTGTCCCTTCTAGGTAGTCAGGAAGCAGCCAGTGAGTCAGTTCATAGGAGCAAGCTTGCCCCCTAGGTAGGCAGGAGGAGAGAAGATGCAAGGACTGTACACACAGCCATGGGGAATGCTGCAGTCCTATCCTTACCCAAACCACTCTTATGAGTGCAAAGAAAAAAAGGGCAGGGGGGACCAGCTGCATTATGCAGCCCAACATAGGAATACTGGGAGGGATATCCTCTGCCTTTAGTTCTTCACAGTACTCTTCCCTGGCATAATGGAGCTCACCTGTGCCTATAGTGATAATAGACATCAGGAACAACATGATAACATTTATTCTTTTGTGTGTGGTTTCATAATCGCTGTAGGGATATTATATAGGCAAGGGTTTCTGTTCTGGAAATCACAGAAAAAAGAAAACATAGGAAAAAATTGTCATTGGTAAAGAAGCACTGGAAATTGCAGCACACATTACATCAAGAAGCAAAATGGACATGTTTATCAAAGAGAAAAGGTACAGCTGGGAACTCTGACTTCTCTAGTGGAAATTTGTGCCATCAAATAAAGGAATGATAGCAATCAGTTTATTGTACACTCAACTGCATGGCTGAAAGCAGTATATGCCCTATAGAGAAAATTCTGTCAATTAAAAAAAAAACCAAACAAAAAACCAACAAATGTTGTTTCACTTTTACACTTTAAGAGACCTTTCTAAAGTTATTATTGGTTATGTACTACATACTACTGTATTCTTTAACACTGAGACATCTATCTTATTATTCTCTGTATAGCCTTTCTAGAGTATGATTAATATGAGTCCAAATGTGATGCTGAGCCTCCTACACATTAAACCTCATCTATATATACAAAATGGCACAGAAAATCAGACTCCACAGAACTGGGAAATCTTGGATTTTATCACTGAATCTCCATACTGAATATTGCACATTATTCTACCCTGATGCAATGGTACATAACGTAATGTAAACTCTAAATATTAGCATAGTCTAGAGTATTGTGTTTGGCGTTACAGGATTGCACTGATAGCATTAAGATTCAATACAAGGCACGAGGAAATATTTTCAGAAACAATACCAGCAGGAACAAAGACAAAAAAAAAGAATCCAAACTGAAGTCCCCCCAAAAACATGCACAGTAATATCAGAATTTTCATTCCCATATCACACTGGTGATATATCAAATCCAGTTGTTAATCTCTGGTCTTTCAACAAAAAATGTGAGAAATCAAGAGAAAGATTGTTTTCCCTATAGGACTAATACCTTCACAATGCAAACTAGGTCTGTGTTTTAAAGTTCAGAGGTCACGTTCTATCTTTTAAGGAAAAGAAAGTGTGATCCTATAATCAGTCTTATAACTAGTGAAACCATGGAACTTCTTATTAGGTATTTTAAAGGATAATCACTCTTTGAATCCCACTCAGTCTGGTGGTATCTTGTGACAGTAAATTCTAGATTTATTCTATGTATACTCTACCTTTTGATAAAATCAGATTATAAATAAGGAAAACAGTTCTTCTTATGTAAGAACATTGTGAAAATCTGAAGATTAGTCCTGAAAACTCAGTAACTTGGCTGCTATTCAGAACAGCACAATTAAAGACCGGACAGATGAAAAAAAGAAGGGAAAGAGCCTTGTTAAATGCAGATAATTATCTTTAGATATTGGGTCCCCTAAAATAGCACCTAGCATATTTTAAAATTGCAAACTTTTCTATGTCTTTTAGACTGAAAGAGATTTCTGTTTCCAGTTTATATCTCTATTGCCATTCGGTCTTTTTAATAAATTCTCATTCACACAATGTTAATGTATCAAATGAACCTGAATCATATGGATTTCCATGTAAATATTCCTTGGTCTTTCCATTGAATGAGGCATCTCAGAATTTTTCTTTGGGTATTCTAAATTATTTAAACAGCCTGTCTGTCACACTACCTCCATCCCAACAAGTTTTTTGCTCCTTGTTCTACTGAATAATCCATCTCTGCATAAAGGGTTAGTACCAAGCCACTAAGTTCAAAATAGAGTAAACAACAGATCAATAAAACATGAACTTTTCTCCCATTTACAGGTTTAACAAAACATTTATTTCAATAACTACACTTGCAGCCAATATTATTATACTTCTGTTTCTAAGGTCATGAATGGTTTCTACCTTGAGAAAGATCCAACAGTTCATTTTTAGCTCTGTGTGATAAGATTTAAGGGCTGCAAGATTGACACTTTGAGTAACAAACTTCTCCCACAAAGTCTGATTTCCTTTCACACTGCACCAAAAAAAAAACCCAAAAAAAAACCAGGAAAAAACAAGAATTGGCTAAATTGTCACACTCCCGAATTTAAACTACAGGCACAAATATGATGTGTGAATCATTGCTTCTATAGTATTAATTTTATACAACAGATACATATGTCTCAGCAGATATTCCTGCATCTTCTCACTTTGAGTAAAGATATTTTTCACTGTCAGCAGTTCCTCAAACCTTGGCACACACAATAAAACCTCAGAGAAAACATGTCTCCAGAGGGATGAACTCCAGTCCTTCCAAAAGTTCATCAGAGAAAAGGGCATAAATTTATGTACCAAAGGGATAGCACTTGGACATAGGAAATTTAAGACTCATTCTCAATACTACAAGACTGTGTTTTCACTGACAAGGACAAAGCTCAAGCACATACCTAAGCATGAACTCAGGATCCCTGTTCTTCCCACTAATTTTCCTATGGTGTGTGGAGCCAAGACAAAAAAAATCTCATTAAATGATTTGCTTAGGAAAAGATGACCTCAGGATGCCTACAGGTAGACAAAGGAGGCTATTCCTTACTCCAAAATATGAGCCTGGAGATGGGATAAAAGTGTTTTAAGGCTTTGCTCCTCCAGAGTGTTGCTGACCATAAGGAAGGCCAATGCCAATCAGCTCACACAAGCAGATGCAGGGGGCAGCAGTGTGGGTAGTTACCAGATTTGATACTCAGAACAGAAGCTTATGCTGACATATTTATGACCATACCTGTAGTTCATGTAGTTACTGATCCCACAAATGTAAGTTTTAACAGTTGTAAGCAGTTCACTAACTGTCCAGGAGTAGGATTGAGCAGAAGCTGAACATACTCACCAGTAACTGTAAGGTCATGGATTGTAAATTTTGCCTCAATGTCCCTAGTAGTAAAACTTCAATTGCAATGTTTAACTTCTTTGCGGGAGGTCATGAAACTAATTCTATGAGTATTTGACTGTTGTAAATGGAAATAGTTGGATCAATGCATGGTAACATGACTGTATTCCCTCAGTGATATGGAAAACATCACTATAATAATTTGCATTCCAAAGTAAAAATCCCCTTTTGAAGCTCTACTTACATTCCAGAAGATTAATTCCCCCTAAGAAAAAATCAAAGAAAAAACAACAGAACTGTTGAGCACACCTCTGCACAAGGCTGTATTTCTTCTCCTCTTTAGAGGTTTTATTTTCCTTCCTTTTTCTTTCTTTTCATTATTATTTTAGGCAGTAGGTAGGGCAGAGTCTGTTGGATGGGTCCTCTTTTCACTCTTATTTACAGAGTCTTACCAATAACAAGAAATTTATCAATTCATAAAAGCAGAAGTTGAAAACAAGAGACCTCTTCACATGAATAAATTTGACCTTGGGATTATTTTTTCTCTTCAAATTTCTCCCTATTCTAACTAATCTGAAGGCCACTTTCTCATCATGCTGTATCATAAGGCCATTTGTCGTTTTCTCAGCCAAAAATAACAGTAATTTCTTCTTTTTAAAAAATAATTTATGTAAAGCAGTAGTTTAAGTTTGTTAAAGCCACATAGTATCCTGCTTCTTCAATGTAGGCAATATCTGGTGTAGACAAGACGTACACACAGGCTTTGAAATGGTGGCTGCATGAATGCTGCATGTACAAAATGCAGAGGTCCTTTCATGCCTTTTCACCTGGTTGCATTACATAGAATAGCTATACAACTCATTGGAGCAAGACTGTTGGCCTTCCTAGCTTCCTGCGTATCCAGGGAGCACTGTCTTGGCCACCTTTCACTCCCTCTACCACTGCAAAAGGGACTAGGAATAGCTTCAAGCACCAGCAGAGACATACCCTTTTCTGTGCCTCAAGCTGGATAGTCATTGTTCTATACTTCATAATAAAATCTGTATGCAGCAAAACCTTTCCTTCAGAACACCATTAGCTGTTTCTACATTTTTCAGCATCCACTAAAATATTCTCACCCAGCTGAGCTCCTACTTCTCTGTTGAAATCAACTGAACAATTTCAGTAGAGGCTGATAATTGAACAGGGATTTCCTTTATAAAGATAGACCACAGATTCAGAGACTTGGCACAGGATTAATTTAAGCACTGAGACTGACACATACATCATCCACTAAAGACAGTTAAAGAAGCCTTTCTCTGATTTCTTTCTGTTGTGTATGAGACATTGGTATAACCTCATGGCCTGAGCAAGAGATTGGACTTCACTCAAAGAAAAGTAAGAGGTAAAGATAAGAGGTGAAATACATACATTGTTCCAACACAAGAAGTACAGGCAGCTTAGATGACCACACTGAAAGACTGTGATTTTCCTAGAATTTCCACTTACAGTCCTGGAGGCCTTCAGCACTCAGCAGAGCTTCTAGGGAGTTACTTCCACAAGAAATTGTGTTTGCACAGATACCTTATGCATTTTATAACTTTTCATTGTGTTACTTTGCTACTTTAATGTTATTTCAAAGGAATATTTTGCAGCTTGTGTTTTCCTCTCAGCAGGTAAGTTCCTCTGCCTCATAGCTTCCAACTGTGGCCTCCTGTTCTCCAGGAATGCCTCCATCAGTCATTTTCCTTTCTGTACTGTTTTCCAGTCTCAGTGTCCCAATGTCAAAACTCGTCCAGCAAGTACCATGTGGTGCCAGCTCTTCTCCAAGATTCATCACCTTTTTTCTCTCCCTTTATATAGCAATACTGCCTCCAAATTTAATACTTACCACAGCTATTTCCATTATCTTCCCAAGTCACACCTTCTCCCCCTGTCCTATCTCACAGTGTTGGGTTTTGAAGCATTCAATGCCAACCACAATCTCAATGCATGTATTAATTACAGCTTAGCCTTAAATGTACTACGTCTTCAAAAGATGAATGAGACTTTTTTACCTAGTTAAAAAATGTATAATGTAAAAGGTTGTCAAAATCTCTCAAAAATTTTAGCTAATAATCTCTGCTCATCTTCTGGGAGAAACTTGCTGTTAACTTCCACATTCTGTGTGTCTGTTTCCGTCTTCCTATGTAGTGCAGATGCTTATATCATGTTCATCAATGTGTTTGCATCTGCTCACTGCTATGTGACTTTGTAGTTATAGATATCACTACCTTCTCATTATGAAACATTTTTTTACAATTGATTAAATTGTAGCAATTGCGGGTGCCTTCAAGAGGCTACACTTTTTCTCATTATCTCAACCACTTTCTAGAACTACATGCACACAACCATGCACATATACACACATACAAACAACCTTTAAAAAATATGGGCTTTGGAGCAGGAAAGTGAAATTTTCTAGGTAACAATATTCCTATTGGTGATATAACATTTTCCATGCTTTTACAATTTTCTAGAAATTCACTGGATATTTTATTTATATCCTAGTTAACACAGAGAGTCAACAGAGATTACTTCAATTCTGTCAAATAATTATCTGATATATAATTATTTGGCAATTCCACCCAAACTATGCACCTTGCAATCTGGAGAGTAGGTGTGAGGCAGAGCTTTTCCTCCAGTTCTGGCTGTCCGAAACTCAGAAAGTGCTATTTCCTTGAACAGAAGGATAGAGAACATGTCACTCTTGTGACTCTACCTGTTACTCCTAGGTAATGGGAAGAAAGTTCTCTACCTATAATTTGGAAAAAGAGCAATCTGAGTAAGGAAGAAAGGCATATGAACTGAGAGAAGGAAATTAGGATGATTATGGAAAAATCTGAGGCAAAAAATCCACCACCTGATACAAAGCATATCTACACAACAAGGGAAAAGTCACATTGCCTTTCTCTCCCCACTTCTCCAAGGTACACCCAGAATCACTACTTATACATATTTTGTAAAACATTTAAAATGGATCTGACAACATCTTTGTATGGTATATGGAGATTATATATATATACACTAACTGGATAGCTACTCAATATTCATGTCTACCCTCTTCTGCTGATGTGTGACATTGGGTGTCATGTTTTTGCACTCTGAAGTGTACTGAAACCCAGCTCTGAGTATCAATCCCTGAATTTCCCTGACCTGTGAATTTCAGAACAGCCTGGGATTAAAATGCTTTTTCTCTCTACTAAGCAGGCTAGGGTCCTTACCCCATAAGTGTATTCTGAGAAAGAATGAACAGGGTTTTGTCTGAAATTCTCATTGCTGACACTGTCATGACTATGTTTAAAAGTGCTGGATTACCTCTTCCAAGAGAGGCTTTGGTAGCTTAGGAACAGCTCTCCATGCAGCCCCACTCCCAAGAATGGCATCCATCCCTTCAGCTCCATGCTGCATAGCAGCTGTCTCCTCCACCACACAGCTCTGAGTCCTCCCCAGGACACAGCCCATTCTGGGGTAAAAATAGCATGAGATTACATAATGAAAGATGGACTTGTAATGTGCATGCACAAGAGGGCAAAATTAAGGTCATGCAGTCAGTTCTGTAATGATTTCTGATTGCCTCGTTTCTTCTCAGCACCTACCCTGCTTGCTGTTGAAAGGCCCTATTCCCCACTCCAATCCTCCACAGTTCTGTCTCCTCAGCTTCCTCTTTATTACCCATCCCTGCTCATTTGCAGAATCATGTTTCTGTCTCTGTTTCTGTCTCTTGCCCCTATTTTGGTATTTTCTGTACACATGGCTCTCACTCTTCGCTCCTATTTCTCACTGTGGTTTGAACAAACAGTTCACTGCCTAAGGCTGCTGACTCCTGTCAAATACAACTCCCCCCTCTCCACCCCATCCTCGTGTCTGGCTCTAGAATCTCTCAAACTGTAACACAAAATACTTTTAGATGTAAAGAAGACATTCTGATTTAATTTCCTCTCCAGACACAGAGGGGAATTATTTGAAAAATCCTGATTAGACATGATCTGAAACAACTGAGGCAACATAATGTACACATAACATTAATAATACTGAATATTTATGCAGCATCTTTATCCATGAAAGTGCTTTGCAAACACTAAGGGAGTGATTTTTCACTCCCTTAGTCCTGGGCACTCATTGCTCAGTGACTTCAGCTTTTTTTTTTGTAATTGCTCAATGTGTCTGAAAATGAAAAGTCATCTAATTAGTGTTTGAATATTGCAAAAAAATATCTGTAGTTATCATTTTATATACAGAAAAGTAGAACTATAAAGATCACCATATGCATCAAGCCAGGGTGTAGGACTGCCTTTTTATTTCATGTTTGTACAGCAGGTCCCTGGGGGCTGTATACAGAAAAGGGTTCGGATCTCATACTGATACAATAGGTGTCTAAGTCTATAAAGATTCTTGAAGACAGCTTTCTTGAAATGTTGCTACCTAAATTTTTTCCATTTCCATTTTTAAAGCAAAGGCAGAACTGATTGTTATTTTTGAGGTTTTGAGCCTTACACAGAGGAGAACTAAGATAATTATGAAACCCACTGTCTGCTTTTAGTCAATAATTCAATGGCTAGATTGCTAACCAGGATTATGAAAGATCATTCTAGTTTGATCCCCGAGCTTTGGCATCTAGCAGATAGCATGATGAAAACATTAATAGGACCATTTAGCCTCACAGTAAAGAAGCCATTTTCAAAGAGGGGACTAAACCTGGGTCTTTTAATATCTTACAAGAACACTCTTATACATTGTTTTACATGAAAAAAAGCCAACAATTCTGGCTTACTTTCCTTATTTTAGGAGAGGTTTCACACACTCATTTACACTTGAGGATCCCTTTTCCTTTTGCAGTCTGGTATAGGGCTTATTTCAATGCCCCAAGACCTTATTATTTCCTGTTAACTGATTTCAGTAGTGGTTGCCTTATTTATTTGACTTTCTGTATTCCTCTTTTAAACACTGAACTCTTCCTATACATTGTGGAAAACTTGCAGAGTCAGGTGTTGTTTTAGATACTTATCCTTGTAATGCTACATCCGTCATGGATTTAGCCCTTGATGTCTAAATAACACTGAAAACAGATTATATCACTAACTCCAAAAGTCACTTAAGTGGTGTTAAGTGGCCACTTAACTCCAAAGTTCACTTTAGAATTAATGCAGTTCAGTTCATGTAATCTGAATTTCTCTTATCCAATATCCATTTCTGAAAAAAAACCTTACCCTCTTAGCATTTTTGAGGCAAGGTTTTTCACAGAAGTGAATCAGGGATTTATAAAAATTACTAACAGCTGGTGAAACATTCCTATATCAAAACAACAGAGAAGAGGAATGGAGATCTTCGCTGGGATGCACTACCGAGGAAGGCTCTGCTCTTTTAGGTCGTATTTTGTAAACCCCTTTGCATGAGTCATCCATTATGTCACTATAACTAAATATCTTTCTGTCCTTTTAGCCTACAGATAGCTAAAACCAAACCTGTGTTCAGTGATGATTTTAGATACCAGAATTGGTAATACTCTTCGGGGAGGGGGGAAAGGGGGTGGTGGTGGTGCAGAAAGAGAGAATATTATCACTGGATCAGACTTAGCCTCAATGATTTTTAAAAGATAAAGAACTACCTTACTATTGGGTGAGGAGCTATTTTGGTACAGATAGTCGCCATAGATTTTAGGCCTCCGGGCTTGGAGGCAGTATTTCCTCCAACATTTTCAGTAGTTAAACTATTGCAGTTTCTGACATTTTGAGCCCAATGTAAAGCCTCATATAACATGAACACGTAGTGGTGCAGCCTGTTCTTACAGGAAATGTTAGAAATAGTGTCTCCTTGATCCAATCATTTAGGTGTGCCTGCCTGGCTTTGTGATTCCGTCCAGAGGTGCTGACTTTTTCTCCATACTACGTCAAGTTGAAATTGATCTATAGAACTTGTTGGGATCTCTGAAGAACTTTGAATTCTTTTCTTGCTGCAAGTATTTATAACAGTATTTAGTAGCTTAAAAAAAGGAGTCTTTCCTCCCAGCTGTCACCCTCCCACTGTCTCATGGTTCAATTACTTGTTTTTCAGACTTGAAAGAGATGCTACGCTATAGCAACTTCCTTTGCAATCCCAATAACTCCTGTTAAAAGAAGCAGATCATGCTGGTGGGTCTCAAGTACCTTATAAGAAACGAAGAAAAGTATCCTAAAACATAAGTTGAAACATCTGCTGGACAGCTTATCACTGGAAGGACAGAATATTGCCAGTTTTCAAAAGGGCAATAGGCTACAGAGAGGCTATGCAGTGCAATGGTTCTTTTATTTTGCTGTATGGTGTTAAGAGTCATATGGGAAAAAAAACTGGAGAATGAAGGCAAAGCTGAGACAGTGCATTGGCATATTTGAAGGTTGCCCATTCAATTCTTGAATTTTGTCAAAAACTAAAATCTTTTAGTCATATATTTATACATGTTTAAGAACAATTTTCAAAAGTGGAAAATAGTTTTGAAGTGTTTATATAAATTTCCATCCTTTCAGGATCTCATGGGAAACTTTCACTCTTGGGAAATCCTTGGAACAATGTCCTTTTTTTTTTATTTTTGTTGCTGGGGAGGGGGTGTTATTTGTTTGTTTTGGTTTTTGTTTTGTTTTGTTTTTTTCTTTTTCATATCTAACTTAAAATTATTTCACAAGTACAAAGAGGCCTAACATCAGAATGCAATCTAGTCCAAATTCACCATTTCTAGAATTAGCGCCCTACCTACACCAGCATCTAAATAAATGATCTAACACTGAACTGTACTCGTGAAAATTTTCAGAATGGATATATGGTACTCACACTGTAAATACAGTTTACTTTATGGTCATGGCAGTTTTATGGTTTCCTGTCTTATATGAAATTGCCTCACCTCAGTTTCATTGTGAAGCTATTTTACTGTAACATGAAAATTTTCACCAGACATTTCAATTTATCAAGATACTTTTAAATCTCCAGCAAGCTGATTAAAACCCCATCACCCTTTTGCTTTCTGGAAGTAGATTCCACTTGCATCCCAATCTCTATGAGCAAAATATCCATATAAATGTAAGAAAGTTTTAGGTTAAAATAGACACAACATTACATTCCCCAGAGTAATTGTTTCAAGCCTCCTAAATCTGGGTTCGTAGCTTGTTCTGCTTATAGCAAATCCTGCGGCCTTTAATAGAAAGCAAGACTGGTAAAGAAATTAATTCTGAGATTATGCACAAAATAAAAGTGTGGTACAATATTTCAGGGTAAGAAATTTAATTATAGTATTGATGACTTCAGGTGAAGCAAAGGCTTTTTGTTTGTAACACACTGGGATGAGCTGCTTTGCTAACTCTGAAATATTTTTCTCATGTCCTTTCTTCTCCTTAACAATTGACTGAAGTATGCAGAGAGGACATTGAGAAGAAGGCTGAAGTTGTGTGTGTTTCTCTGTGTTCCTGTGTGTATAAAGTACATATATGTCCATACATATGTATGCCTATGTATATACATGTATATATGTATATATGTATGTGTATGCATATACATGTATAGAGTGGATTTTCAATGATACAGAAATTTCCAAACTGATGAGTCTCACATATTATATATACCTGTGTGTATAGTTTTTATAGTCAATATGAAATACATGTACAATATATACATGTATACTACATCTATACTACATATATATCTAAAAGTGTATATTTTTCTTCCTTGTTGGTAGACAATTATTTCCTTGAAACACCACATTTCCAATAACATCCTGTGTAAAAACTACCACCTTTAAAAATACTATTTCTATCATAAACAATGATAATGGGGGGAAAATCCCCAGCAAAACCACTGTTGCCATAATTCTCAAGCAGTTTGTTAGAGGCTTAACTGCTTACAGCTTTGCCTTGGGCCATTAACTAACAAACCAACCATTAACTGGTAGTAATGACCATTTTTTCCCCGAGATTATTGCTTAATTGAACTCCTGTGCTGTGTTGGTTATTTTTATGCCATCTCACAATGACTATGCATTACTTCATTTTCCTAGTATACCAAGCACCTACTGAAATAAACAAGATAAGTGTTGGAGAATTGGATCTTTCACTGTATATACTATTTAAAATACATTACTTTAATGAACAGCTTTGATGTAGCAGACGTGCTTTTTCATTTTTCCTGTTCTCCAGAGCATATGCATCAAGTAACTTAGATGCAGAATTAATGCATGCTGTTGTTCAGTAATGTATACAATGTCAAAGCACTGTATTAGTAAGCTGTGTTATATATTCATTTGGGTAAGACACATTGGATTATTAGCATTCTGTTCTTCAGCAACAAGCCACATGTGCTGTCTGTTGCCATGGCAATAAATTAGGAAGGATAACCTGACTACTTATCAATTTTTATTAGTGCAATCATCCTACCTGCTTAACCCCTCAGTAACAGTAGCATATTTAAACACCACTGATAAAATCCATGCAATGCTGTGGGTGTGAGTTAAGTTAATAGGGTGGGGAGGAAGCCAAAGTATTATGGAGATGGGGGAGACAGATACTGACTTACAACACGATGCTGAAGTGATTCATTTACATTACAGGATCAAAAATGTTAATGTTTCTGAGGATTTTAGCACAGTGGGAAAAAAATGAAAATAAATGTAAAAACTTAAGATTGATAAAATGAATAGTGCTTCCATCCTGCTGTGTTTAAAGCCATTTATGTAAATGGATATGTTTAACTATAAACTTGAAAAAATGGAATCAAAACATGTACTTGCTAAGTGTTAAGAAACATCATACACTGCTAAATATATCCTTTAAAGTAGAAGGGAAGAAACTCATAAGAACATTGGCATGATTTTCTTTAAGATGTTACTATTGGTCTGTGACCTTTAAGACTACTGCTAACACCCTTTCAATTATGCCCGTAGAAAAATCAATTATTCTGTACTACACAGAAATAAGAATAAGCTTCCCATCCATTCCAACAATTTTCTGAGATCAAAATAAAAGTTACAACAGATTTATTCTCAAATATCTCATTTTGATCTAAAGATCTAAATGTTCCTGCAGAGCTAAGTATAGTTAATCCCTGTTTGATTGTTGGAAGGCTGACTATTTAAATCACAATATTAGCACTAATGTTATTGCTGGGTTTACACACATCTTAAAAGAAAAAAAAGTCTTGCAAATCTTGTTGGTTTTAATGAAGCCTTGCGTCTTCCTGGTGTTAAAGCAGGGTGTGAATGCACACCACAGCAGCAAAGGCTGGACAGGGATCTCAGACCTGCTCTCTGCATGGATATGCTTGGTGGGAGAAGACATGCCCTGCTCTACTTTTGGCTTCCAGGATAACTCCACCCATCACCTCACTCTTACTATCATCCCTTCACCATTCACAGGATTTGAGCTGTCACACTGTCCATCTGTGGGCTTGGCACTATTAAGTCAGTAAAGGGCTGTCAATTCAAAACCTTTCCAAAACCTTAGAAAAAAGGCAATATTCAACACAAAGAATTCTTTCTTTTGGCTGGGAAATATTAATATAACATTTTCCAAAGCACCTAAATCCTTCACTTAAAAAGCTGGTTTTAGAAGTCATGGGAGAATATAAAAAAGCTTGATAAGAGCTCAACCTTGACTCCCAGAGAAAGAAGCAGCTCTGGCATGCTGAAGGAAATTCTTCCCTCCTGTAATTGAGAGTTCTCTCCAAATGAGCGGCAGGCCTCACTCCTTCACTGGCACCTGCCACTCTCCTCAGGGAAGATAAGGAGCCACCACAAGCAGGCTGCACTTTCTTTCCTGCTACAAGCTTCTTTCACCTATCATGGTGAAGGAAAAATACTGCACAGGAGTGGCAAAGCTGCTGGTGGGACAGATGTGATGTGTAAATGACACTGACAGGAAGGGCCTGGGACATGGTCTGAAGGGAAGGCAAGACAGGGAACAAGGGAGACCTTCAATGTCTGGGGCAGAAACTGCTGCTGGGAGATGAGTGAGCAGATGTGACATTTGAAGCAGCCTAAGATGGGACAGAATAGGGCTTCTGGAAGGACAAACATCTCTTTTTTACTCATTCCTACATGAACTGTCAAAGAAAGTTAAAATAAACCACAATTATAATCAGTGTGCAATTCTAAAGCATCTGAAATCTTTAAATCTGAGAGCAAGCTGGACAATCTGGGAGTTGTTTCTTCTTAAAATGAGGCACAGTCTTCCAGATCATTTAGGTACTTGAAATTACTGAGTTATGTAAGCATAAAGTCTGTGCACTTTCAGTGATAACAAAACTCTTAAGACGTTTGACAATTAGTTTCAGGGTCAGAATATTTTTCCCCACAAATCTCACATGTTGAAGGAAGCCTGTGCCTTATGAAGTGAATTTGTTTAGAAGGAATAGTTGAAATTCACTTTACAATCTACAGCAAGTTTCTAATCAGATATGCCAGATGGTTTTTTCCCGTGTCAAACCCCCAGTGAGACATCAGGTCAAGGCTAGCTGATAGTTCAAAAGTCTTGATTTATAGAAGAGTAAGATATCCACTGACTACAAGCTCTGTGCACATGTGCTCGCATGTGGTATGTAAACCAGAGAGTGTTCTCTCTGCATCTCTTGTTTCTTGCAAGACTCAGCTTTCTGAAGGAAAGTACTTCTTTAAAAACTTAGATTGTCACTATGCTTTTAACATCTGAGAAAGTGTTGACTCATTTTTTTCCCACAGCTGATGATATGTTTTCCATGGAGCATGACAGTAGGGCCCAAAGTCAAAGTTCAAACTGAATTGATGGATTAGTTATCCTGTTTCACACCAGTCATGGTCTGTAAGGGAAACAAGGCATTTCTATAAATGCCTATGCATTGACAGGTTTCCAAACAGGGCTGTTGTTTTTTCAGAACTCTCTGGAATGAATCCTTCTCCAGTTGGAAGCTGAACAAATCCCAACATCATTATCTCTCAAGAAGCTCAGCCTTCCTTCTCAGCTCCTCTTCTGGTAGAAAAAGGAGTTGTAAAGCTGTGCATCCACACAGACTGTTTCCAATAAACTGTAGCAGTAGTATGCATCTAACTAATATACCTAGGTTTTGAGCATAAAACTAAGGTTGATAGTGGGTATCACTTTAGCAACTGGAATTTTCACAATCTACACATTGCTAGATACTGATTAGACAACTGGGATTGGAACAGCAACAGATATATATTTGAGTTACTGAGTCTTGGTATCGCACTAGCATCCAATATATTACCATTGGTTTGCAACCTGGCTGTGAGAAAGCACATCACAAACTGAGATTCACATGGAAATTCAAGATATCACAAAAGCAGATACCAGGATACTATTAGGGACCATAGAAGAGTTCTGTCTTTGTGTTCAATCAGGCAACAAATGTTTAACAGAATCTCACACAAAGGACTCAACAATGTTATCCTGAATATGACAAGGTAAGGCTGAGTTTTGAAGACAAATTCTTCAAAACTGAGAGGGGAAAGAACAACTTTTCTAAAAGCCAGTTTTCTGCCATCTTAAACTGATGTCTGCTGATTTAATTCATAAATCAAAATAACACTACTACAGATAAAAGAACAGAAGCTGATAATGTAAAGGTAAGACTATAAAATATAAAAAAAATACAGACCATACAGTGGTTCACTGATGCATGAATGCAGGAAGAAAAGCTTTCTTTTCTTCTTAGCCCCAGCTATTTATAGACTTAACAATGCTTCATAGAGATAAGTGATACTCTCTCTGCTTCCTTCCTGCAACTGGGAGAGCAATTCCTGCTGAAAATATTTCACAAGGACCATAGCAGAGCACTCCTTTCTCAACAGCAAAACTAAATCAGGCAAGTGGCTATGAGTGATATTCTGTTCCAGTCTCCTTTTGGGACCAAGAAGCATTCTTGGGAAGGTAATTAAAGGATAATTTCTCTCTAAATAAATAAACGATTGTCTATGAAAAGTGTCCATCACGTTTCTCAATTTTCATCTTCTGATTCCAGAATGATTCTACATTTGATGAAGAGCTTAAATGAACAAAATATACATATAACTGGGATAGGGGCTACAGAGAGATGGGAGAGAAATATTTTTGAGAATTGGTATGTTTGCAGAGGAACACTTCTACAGGATGGGTACATGAACTAGGAAAAAATGATATATATAAATATTCTTCTACAACAGTTTTTAATTCTATAGGAAGCATTAAAAGATCAACTCTCTGACTGTATACAACTCAGTCATAAGAGGCATTTCAACATTCCCAGTTATGGGTAGCAGTAAAAGAGAGAGCTTAGTAAGAAAAATAAGGAAAAGCAAAACCACATGAGACACTGAGAGTTACAACCAGTGAGCAAAAAACCAAATCCCTGCCCAATTAACACCAGTGCAAATAAAATTTCATAGATAGAGCTGTTTGTTTATTTGAACTTTGCTTCCTTTCTGTGACAGAAGCACACAAAGTGGTAGGAGAAGTCAGAGATGGAGAAATTCTCTGACAGGAGAAAATTTTCATTAATGATAGTTCAGGCATTTGTAAAAAATTGCTAGCACACAGAGCACCATGCAGGCTTTCTAGCTGATCTAAAAGTCTTCCTTCCCTTGCTCTGTGCCTTGCACTTTATCATATCCATGATACAGTCTTACACTGTTTTCACAAGTAAAAAGTTTGCTAATGACCAAACTGGGTGATGGGGTATGGCCACAGCATTCTCTGGAGGCACAAAACCTCCTGAGTTTGACAGATGGTTTTATTCATTTTTACTTCTCTGTTCATGCTGTACAATTGTGATTTTTTTTTACTGTTCCTTTCCTATTGTCAACTCTTTTCTGGCTCCTTAAATAAATCCTCAGCTAAACTCAGAGAGTAAAGACCATACATTTTTTCCTCTGATCTGTAAGCATTTTAAGTATATTTGTGATACCTTTACTTCTACAGTACCCTGTATTTTCTGTCTTCAATTTATATGGTTTCTCCAGAGAAATCATCAGGTGCATAGGCAAGTAGCCAGATGTGGAAGTTGTGATTTTGTGAGGGTGTTAGATATATTGTGATTGATCACTCAGACTAATAAATAGCAAAAGTTTAGAAGAACTCAAGAGGGACATATCTGCATGATGTGAGAGAAGAAATCCTAAACATTTCAGGTGTACTGTTTTGCTTAATTCTAATACAGTTTACAAAGTAGGTCCCCCAGCTCCAAGACAAGAGAAACTAGGTTCCTTATGAACATCAGGGTCTAAGAAGTTATAACCTATTATTGGAACTTCTCCAAGGTTGAGCATTCACAATGTATTTCTCCTGAGCATGGGGTCTTTGGTGTCTCATAAGGGCTGAAATCACAGTGCAGTTTCTCCCACAGTTGGAAGGGAATTGATAGCCACTTTTTACCCTCCTACCTCCTTTCACAAAACCCTACAGGAACTTAATAATCTGTTTAACTTCACCCTTCGGTCAAATTTGGTTGGAATCAGGAAATTAATTCAAAAGTTGGTCTGTAGATATGAGGAACAAATGGACAGAAAGCTTTGATATGTGTATGCAGTTACATGTGACCGCACAGAGAGCATACCCATGTAAGCCTTGTTTTCCTATGAAACTAGAATATGATAAATGGATATTTGGCCAACTGGGCTTAATAATTTCTCTACCTGTCAACAAGTGGTTTTCCCTAAGATTATACAGATTAGAAATACAAACTTTGCAGTGTGCAAGGTTAATAAATCTAGACTGCAAAGGGTGAAAAACAATCCCAGAAGGGGAAAAATTGAAGGTTCAAGACCCATTTGCTGACAGAAGGGCACCAATAACATCTCATTTTTACCCAGGAAATTTAAGCCTCTTTCCCTCAGCTGTGCAAAACTATGGGAGTGTCAAGTTGGCCAAGGTGTTACATCTCAAAACAGTACCTACCTGCTGAAGGTTTTATAATGCAAAAACAAAACCTGGAGATACTTCCTAAAATAAATGACCTTGCTTTCTCATTTTCAACAGCAGCAACATGAACACTACGCCATTTTTGGTATACAAGGAACCAGGTAAGTCACAGAATGCTGTGTGAGAGGGGTTGCAAAGATACCAACTGGAGTAGTGTGTTCTGATTTCAGAATAAAGGGGAAGACTATGAAGAAAAATTAAACAAATAAGGTTACAACAAGCTCTTTAGCTTAATAAAGTCAATACTGAGCAGGGACATGGCTACAATGAATAAATGTATCAAGATGGACAACTATGTATGCTAAAGGACAATGTCAACCCAAGGAAATTTGTCCATGAATAAAATTAAGCAGGCTGTTTTCTAGCTGTTAGAACAGTGAGATCCTCAATGGCCTGACTGTATGGACAATGAGCTTTAAAAGGTCAGCTTTTATTTTGTAATTGTTCTGTTTATGAGATTTTATTACATCCTTGCCTGGAAAGAAACTGAATGTGAAGATGCAGATGGCATTCACCAGTCTTACGTTTCTGTGAAATCTTATGGACTCTTGCATTACTGTATCTATATGCAGCAAACCAAAGACATTACTGAAAGCCCAAAGGACACTTTCAAAGAGAAACTGTCTGATTCTTGCAGTATTGTGAACAAAATATTATTTTCTTCTTTAAGATCCAAAGAGGAAGAATAAAAGCCGCTTTCTCACTATGCCTATAACTCTGTTTAGCAAACAATCCTTAAAGAGATGCAAATATAGAATCGTAGAATGGTTTGGGGGACCTTAAGTATCATCTAGTTCCAACCACCCTGACATGGGCAGGGACACCTTCCACTAGACCAGGTTGCTCAAAGTCCATCCAACCTGGCTTGGAACAGTTTCAAGGATGGGGAATCCAATCTTTCCTGGGCAATCTGCTCCAGTGCATCATAGTAAAGATTATTTTTTCTAATTTCCAAAACATACCCTCTTTCACTTTAAAGACATTACCCCCTGTCCTATCACTACAAACCTTTGCAAAAAGTCACTCTCCAGTTTTTTGTAGGCCTCCTTTAGGTATCAAACTCCATTCAACTCTTTAGAGCAGTTCCCTGTTCCACCATATAATTTCCTTCTCACCCAGTTACCAATAGTTCTGTCTGCATGAATTTTACCAAGCACGTTTGCTCCAGTTGCTGTCCTTAAACCCTCAAAAATTCATAATACATTCACTGTGAAAATTAAAATCCTACTGCTTACAGAAGTGTTATGGTTTAATGTCTGAGAGCCTGATCTTTGCAGAACAGTACAAAGAACTTTTTGAAGTCAAGAAGTCTATTTCTCAGACAGAATCAATTACACCCCATTTTTTCTGACTGATGAACTTTATATCCTCAATTTCCAAATTTTGATCCTATTCAGATACTGAGTTAGCAGTCATCAGGTTGATATTTGTGCCTAAGAGTTAAACAAATATTTAAACAAATGCTTTCATTAGTAAGCATTAAAGCTCTTCCAATGATTGCAAAGTCAATTTTAAACAAGCTGGAAACATTTAAGTTCTACCCAACAGAGCTGCAAGTTACAGTATTCTGTTGTAGTACATCAGAAGCCATATCTAAAAGTATTCGTTATCATTAATAATTTTAAGACATAGTAGATTATTTAGTACAAGTATACATTTTTATTATTCTTTGACACTCCTCAATAATGCAGAGATACCTAGTTGTCCATTTTTAAATAAAAAGTTAAACTCTCAGTCTTTTAGGTGTATGTATCTATGGCTATTTGAAGTGTGAACTAAATAGCTTGCTGAAATGTAACATTTCGAAAGACCAGGATTGGCAGAAGTGCTAAAAGTCCTTATTACATATGAACTAGATGAGCGCTCCAGCTACTTTTGAATCATTCCTAATCCCTGGAAATAAAATGTGTTTAAGGGAGGAAAACACAGTTTGAATTTTGCATTTAGGTAAGACAGAGAAAAGCTAACAGAGAGAAAAACAAAGTCAAATAAAAGGTATTTTTAGACTATTACTGTTAAGCTGCAGCAGGAATGTTCTTCATGTCACAGGCTAAGATTATAAGATGTCTGCCTGAGCTTTCTCTTAATAACAATGTTGTGAGCCCAGACTTTCTTAAAAATAGAAGTTTGTTCTTTTTTTAAGAAAACAATGAACTGTTTTGGAACAGATGTACAGAACTCACTGAGATGACTCATCAGCTGTGCTTAGTTACAGTGGCTTTATCTGCAAATGCGTATAGACGAAAAGCCACTTGAGAGTTCGTAAAAGAACAGTCAATCTACTGAGAGCTAAGTACACTGGGCTATTCTTGGAGGAACACAGTGTTTGTACGTAATGACAACAGTTACCAATTATTGCTTCTGCTTGGAGAAATGAATAGTTTGCTGAAGTTATTTAATGGTGCTCTCTGCAAAGATTCTATTTAAAATACCGGAACCTGTAATTGCCTAGCGCTGGCCTGATCTGGCAGCTGAGCATTCTGCAGTGTGAAGGCATATCTGTTTAACTTAAGCTTGTTTTCTCCACAGGAGGCAACCAGTGCTTAGCATACTAACAATGTAAATTATAATATGTCATTTGCATAAGGTTGCATTAAACTCAGGAAAATTGATTAAAATCTGCATTTTACTGACAACTATTTGTATGATATGTGCCTTATGAGGAAATCATAGATGTCCCATCAGATTTCTACTGATGTTAATAAATGACACCACCTTAAACATAAGGAATATGGGGTGAATCCAACCTTTATAACCAAAATAAGCATTACAATCTTTTTTACTTCAACATACAAATTAGGAGCAATTTATTGTAGAAAGTTTTGTTTCACAAATGAGTACCAGCAACATAAAACCAGAAATAACAAACTGGAGCATCTTTACAAGAAAATCCATAACTTTCTTTTGAAATCCAACAACTCCATTGTTTTCTAAAATATTTCTTTTTTGACAATTATTGCATCACCTTTAAAGTCCTTCAAATTCAACCTCTGCCTGTACATTATGTGCCTTTTTAACAGATCTAAAACAAATGATGTTTTTGAAGGAGGACATATGGTAAAAGACAGGGCAAAGAAGTTTGTATGATTTATTAATATCATTTTGAAGTAGCATATTTAAAATCTCGTCCCATTAACATCCATTGCCCACCTAATTAGTATAAGTAATTGACAGCTCTCATTAGGAAGAGACAAAACTAAAGGGAATTAAGGTCTTGATCTTGCAATTGGATTTCTATGAGCCGATGCTTTCATTGTCTGGAGCCTCTTCAGCATATGTGGGCATGGTTTGGACATAGGAGTCCATCTGTGCAAATGTGATTGCAAGATCAGGGCCTAAGTGATATCATGGGAATTAAGCAAATTCTCTTATTTGGAACAGATCTACTCTGAAGTTGCATAAGCAGTTAAAAGTTACCAATTGTCAGGAAATAGAAAAAATATGGTAGTTTGCTATCTGAATTTGAAAAATACTGCATATGACTCACTATCTATTAATCCAAATCTGAAAGCACAGGAGAAGATAAGTTTGAAAATTTATTCTTTTCACTTTTTATGCAATTAGTGATCCTTTTTTAATTGTCATTGCTATTGAGATATTTTCAAAGCACTTGAGGAGATAAATACTGAAATCCTGATAAAAATAATAAAATTTATTCATGGAACTTCCCACCCACATCTTTACAAATTTACTTCTCAAGCTTTAATCAAGCATTTGGGGAATATCATTTTTTCAATTAATAGCCAGTTTTAACAACAAATGTACTGTATCACACTATACAAAATAACTTTACTTCTAGTTTATCTATATCTAGCTGAGTCAAATTTACCAGTGGACTAAACAGCTGTAAATCCCACTGTAGTGCTGTGACTAATGGATGATGAAGCAATAGTGCATGTTACACATCACAATAAAATGATAGGAAAATAAATGAAAGTGGTGTGCTAGAGAGAATATACAAAGAAGTATTATCAAGAATGCATACAAAGAGAAGATTTAAAATAGCTTATCAAAGATAAAAATGTATTTCATCTAATTCCTGGCTGAGTAGGTGACCCTTGCACACAAGCAAGCAGTAATGCCTTTCTGTGTTCCCTTTTAGAATAATCCTCTCCTTGTACTTGCTCATTTACTTTCATAGTATGTACAAAATTTACACTAAATAGATGCAAAATCAATTTTGATACAATTTTTTTCACACCTAACATAATTACTCATGGAGTAATTAGCATTTTATTTAACCACAGATTCTAACATCTGGAATAACAGACTTTTTATGGCTGGATCAGGGAGGCAGGTGAACTCATGAAGTTTATGGGTTTGTACCTTCTGCCCTTACCACAGCAATACTGGGTAAAGACAGTCTTCCCTGTCTCCTTCCTCCACAGCAGCACTTGCACCCTTCCACAAGACTTCTACTTTTCTCTTGTGTGCTTCACGCTTGATGCAAACTTCCCCTTTTACTCACACCTTCATCTCATGAATCCTACCTATTTGACAGCTATCTGGAAATGTGCAAGTATTGATTGACAGGTGCAATTATCATTATGCACATAAGAACTGGGCAAGTGGCTCTTCTCCCATGGAGCAATTAGGTATTGTGTTTGGCTTGCATTTTCCCCTCAGAGGAGCTTAGTTCTCTCCTCTTCCCAGCCCTTGTAGCACAGCTAAATGACACAACCACACTGGTATTGTTTTCCTTTCCAACAAGATCAAAATGTTCCCTGAAGCATTGCAAAACTGGGGTGGAATATTGTCTCTGAGAATGCTTTCAAAAAGTGCCCATAAAGGCCACACTTTACTGCTGTTAATTTTACCTAGTCTTGTGTTTGAACAGGAGAAAGGAACTCCCAGGAAATAAATACTGTGGAATTTCTATTGTCTGTTCTGTAAAGTCACTGTGGACTTTACTGTCTGCCTTAAAAAAAAACAAAACAAAACAAATGAAAACAAAACAAACAAACAAAAAAACCCAACACCAAAACCTAACAAAACCCCAACCTATAACAAACAAAAAATCCCCAGCAACAAGAAAACAACAACAAAAACCAAAATGAAAAAACATTTTTCCAACACTGTATGTGTAGGGCATGAACAACAATATACAACAATATCCTGAATCATATCATCTTTGCAGCTGGGAGTGGAGAAGAGGGCTTATTGGTGGAGTAGAATGAAGTTTATTTTATTGCAAGTAATAAGTAAGAAAATCAGAGTTTATAGCAAGATCAGAATACTCACTGCTAGAGCTCTATGATTAACTACTTAGAGTTTGCTGGCAGAACTGAAAAATAAAATGCTTGAGTCAAAATTAAGTCATCTTGGCTTTCCTCATCAAAAGAGATGTTTCATTCTTGGTGGAATTAATGACCATTTCATATTAATGTTCTATAAATTGAGCAATAAAACTCAATCATAGCATTTAGTTTAAATTATGTTAGGTCCAAAATACCCCTCTCTTTTAATCCTGTCTTAGTATTAATTACGTTGCAGATAGGAATTGAGATAACTTCTCTACACGTACATACACACACACACACACACACATATATATATGAAACAACCACTGAAGGCAGATAGTAGTGCTATTGCATGTATACTAATAAAAATAATAAAAATATATATTACTCAAAGACTTACCTTGCTGGGGAGAATGTGGAAAAAAACTTTAAATGCCAAAAGGGGGAAAAATCATGAGCAATGCTTTTCAAATGTTGGCTAGTAATGACCACTTATTCAAAGACAAATTGCTCACAGGTCAAACAGAAGAGGTCTTGATCCTATACGGAATGGCATTTTTATGGTGAATTTGACTGAGAGGGTTACTGTCATTTCTTTAAATCAGAAGCCAGAAGTGCTAAACAGGACTTCTGACCTACCTGGACCCATTTTAGCATTTGATTTAGCAGGTCAAACATATCAGTCACAACAGTAACAAAGCGTTTCAGTCTGGCATCAGATGTTTTCTCTGTTTCCTTATTTATTTTTTTTAAATTCTTGATAATAGAGGTAGTCCAGCAAACATGCTTGGAATAGGAGAGAAATCCACAGCAAAATGAAAAGCCATAGCTTATAGAAGCTGAGTGCCCTTGGCTGAGCCTCCTCAGTTTTCTCAAATGGGAGAAAGATGCAGACAAGTAACCTGGGAAACCTCCTGGGAGCAGTAGGGCTGCAGGGAACAAATGTAGGGCTGCTGGGCTGCACATGGGGGCAGGAGGGAAAAGCTATCTCTAGTGTGTTGGCAGGGATCAGCACAGGATGCAGGGCTGATGGTGATGTGCAACCAGATTGATTGTGTGTTCCCACCTCTTGCTTTTGACACTTCTCTCAGCTAGGAAGTTTGTATCGCTCCACTTTCAACATAGCCCAGAAAATACCATTGCTTGGGTGAGAATATTTCTTTGGCAATTCTTATAGTTTTATAAGAATAAACTTTAAAAAATAAATCTTGCTTTTTGCAACAGTCTGATTTCAGAATGCACGCTCTCAGTAAAAATGGCTTTTAAAGTATATGAAGAAAAACATAAAGCTGAATGTACTGCATATGCTCAATTATAAATACACATAAGTTTACAGCATACTCCCTCTCATTCTATGTATATCTTAAAAAAGGCAAGTACATATTTTAAATAACTTAACAATGAGCAGTTCTGACATTCCCTATAAACAGTCAATATGAGCAAGTAACATGTTCCAATCCAGGTGTTAACCCTATCCCAGCACCCATGTTTCCGTTTCAAGTGGATGATATCATTACTTGAATACATCAGAGAGATTAGAGTAGCCTAGAAGGTTAGTGCAGGAATTCTAACTATGTGCCAGGTAGAAATGGAGGAACCTGGTCAGTCAGAGTGTTGTAATTTCAAAGGGGTTGCACCAACATAAGTTGAGAGTCATCGTGCTGTGACTATATACACTGCTATGAATGTAGAATAGGTTCAATTTGTAGAGATAAACATCTATTAAATAAATGACATGACAATCCTGTTATCTGCAAAAGTAAAAAATGAGGGGAAAATAAAGACAAATATGTATAAGAAAACTTACTGGTTAACTGTTTCTCTCTAGTGTCTACATAAATCCATCCATATTTTCTAATGAATATGGGAGGATATTTACCTTTCACACAGGCATGAAGCAAGACATAACTTTAATAGTGTTTGCAAAGTGCTATATAAGTGCAAATGATTGATAAAGCCAGTGAATGGCAAAGAGCCAAAGAATATTTAGACTGAGAAGTGCTTATTCCAAGGGCAGGCCTTTTGGGAAAGCAATTCTATTCCAGCTTTTTCATAATTCACAAAAACGGAATTGGAGAGCAAAAGTAGCATTTTATATATTCTTAGATATTCAGAAAATGAAAGAATTTATCAGCAAATAGTTTATTCATTTTCCTGTCTCGTGAGATATAAAAATAAAATAGACAAATGATCAGTGACTATTACATAGCAAATTCACTGGATTTTTCTCTCTTGTAACTAAATAATTATCTATTTTCTTTGACTAGGGCTTGTACTATGTAAGGGCATTTAATACGATTGCAATAGTTCTCTCACTTCTAGAGTGTTTCAAAACAAGATTTGTTTGTTTAATAAAAGATGTTTATCTAACATGATATAAGTCAAGAGGGCTTTTCTTAAAAAAAAAGATAACACAGAAAAATTGATACTGCCAGAAACGAATACAACTCTACTTGATTCAATAACATCTTTAAATTCAAGAGTTTTAAAAACTGTTTAATGTACCTTATAGTCACAGCAGCAGATTCTCTCAAAGGACTTGTTTTCAGAAAGCTCTAACTGTGTAGCTTTTGTCACCTGCACAAAAACTATACTGATTTTCACAAAGCTGCAGTTTCAATGTGGAAATACTTTTGCCTTTTGTGTTTCACTTATTTTTACGTACATACTGCTTTCACTCTGAGGATCACTAAACAGGGATTAATTTCCGAAGATTGGGACTTGATTCACTAACTTTTTCTTGATGGTATCACTTGCAATCTAGTTTGAAATTCTCATAATTATAGAATAGAATCACCTACACCTGATTAAGGCATTTTCCATAAAATCCCAAGTTTTCCACAAGACAAACTTGCAAATTAGAATAGCGAGGGGAGTGAAAGGGGAGGTACAGAGACCATGGGCTAAGTTTTTCTCGACACAATGGAAAATAAGTATTAACACGTTTCCATCCATCATGGTGAAAACACACTCTTTGCTGCCTTCAATTGTGTTGATTTTTTGCTATCATCATTGAAAATACAGTTTTTACCAGTAGTTAAACCAAGACTAGACTGCATCAGGATTTTAGTGGCAGAGAAAGATACTATGAGTACACTCACCTGGGATGAAGAAGAATTAAAGGTGAAATCACTTCCCAAGTGGCTTGTCAGAAAAATTAAAGCAGAAGGTTTTGCTCCTCAGCTTTGACTACTAGTGGATTATGGTGTCATCTCTCCTCCCAGGAGAACCTGATGACCATTCAATTCTCAAATGAGATGAGGCAGTGCCAACCTAATATTTTAGGAGACTGACTTTGTAGTCTGGTTCTCACAGCTCACAGGTGTAGGAAATCCAGGTTCACTTTCCCATTCCACTGGCTTCAAAAGATTTGAGATTTGTCATGCGTGGGACAAAACCCAGCCCAGAAATCTTCGTATGTCTTGTCAAAACTGAATTCTTGTTTCCTGGCCAGCCTTAGATACGACACACACAATAGTATCTGATATCATATTTAATCCAAGTCCGACACTAGGGAAGTTCTCTACTATCTTATAGTAATAGCTTAATATCTGATCCCTTGCTTATGATACCATCATAAAAGAACCCTCAAAGCCTAGGAAAATTAAAAACTTTATTGGTCTTGGTCTGAGATTCAGATTTTTATCTAAAAGTTGACAACCACAACAAAATTTTATTTTGATTTTTTTTTTAATATCGACAACAATATGCCACCATTACTAATTACTAACATTAACCACCATTATGAATTTGGAGATGGTAAGAAGAAAGGA
Source organism: Sakesphorus luctuosus (assembly GCA_013396695.1). NCBI lineage: Eukaryota > Metazoa > Chordata > Aves > Passeriformes > Thamnophilidae > Sakesphorus > Sakesphorus luctuosus. The sequence continues at coordinate 42,577 of VWZD01000211.1, forward strand.
ATAAACCATAAATCTTATTTTTTTAGGGAACAAATTAATTCAACATAAGAGAAGAGTATGAAACAGTTGAAGATATGGGTGGCACCTTCAAATGAAGAGTCATTACAAGAGGTAACACTATTAAGATTATATTTGAAGATTAGAGGGGTCTGGACCTTACAGGGTTTAGATTGCATCTTTGCACAAATTATTTTATTCAGGCTGTTTGTGTATAAGGAGCCTGAAAAGATGATAAAAGAAGGAAAGAAGTTTTTACAAAGCTCTTAGTGTATGGACCCTTAGCCTCTGTGGCTGCTGATCAAATAACTGTAGGAAGTTAATCAAACTTTTCCATGACTTTCAAGCTGTCAGTTTAGTACAGGCAATCTGCCTGTTCAACTGGAAATTCTGGCACAGGTTAAGCCTATTAGTAATGATTGTCAATCACATCACCAAGTTGTTTTAGTTAAACACATTTCAGGGACTTTAATACTTAAGTCTCATGTTATCCCAAGCACTATTTTAAACTAGGATGTAAATAGGACCTTTAGTATTATAGATATAGGTGCCAGCGACCTATCTTTTTGTTGTGGGTTTAGGAAAGGGCAAGAGCACAGTAGCCTACAGCCGACAAGGCCTTTCTGAAGTGTTCAGTGGAAGAATGCCACAAAACACAAATTAGTGGTTACCTTCACCAGAGAACAGAAACAATTTTAGAAGTAGACAGGGTTGGGCTTTTCCTCTCCTTCCCAAATTCCTGGCTTTCCGGGAATGTGTCTGCGTGAAGTGAGTATTATTCATGAAAGTACACGGCGAGCAGAACAGCTCAGAAGTGATTGCACAACATAAAACTATATTTGCAAAGTGGGCATGGGCACTCTCCTTATATAAATCAAAGTTACAGCAATGACAAGAAAAATATACAGAAGACTAAACTGTGTTGTGAAAGGCTTTAGTGAATCATCAGAGCCTTGAGGCTGTTCAGGGATTTTTGTTCAGTACAGTTAATGGCTGCTGAGTTTCCTGTAATCAGATAGAAAGCACAGCACAAATTTGGTAACTGGGCAGGTTCTACTTGGTCCAATTACATGCATATTAGAGCTTTTGAGGGAAGGTTTTGTCTCCAAAGTATCTGGCAAAACCTGTGTGATTCTCTAGCTGGATCACTGGAAATCCAAAGGCCTCCCTGTGGACTGCAGCAATAGAAAGTATAATTGTGGGAAAGTAATTTAAAATTCAGTTCTAACACAATTTTTTAAGAGCAAAAATCTATATCTACACTTCCAACTACCTGGCACTCTGATAAAAATAGAGTAGAATCATTGTTCAACAACCACCCCAGTCTTGCTCTAGCAAACTCAGATAGATCAGCTAATATGGGAAATCTGATTTTTTCCCCTATTTGTGCACACACATTAAAAAAAAACCCAAACAAACAAACAAACAAAAAACCAAAACAAACAAAACTCTGAAACTAACAATGACAACAAAACCCCAACAAAACAAAACAGAACCGAAACAACAAAAAAACTCCAAACAAATAAACAAACAAAAACGCAAACCAAAACAACAAACTCAGATCTCAAAAAACACAGGATGGTTCAGAACAGCACTTGCAGAATACGCAAGTTCTTACGAGGAACAAATATTTTGAGAATTATAAATTTAAACAACTTGATGATTGATGACAAATTTATATTTTGATACCCTTGTTTCAGTTACATATTTGACATTGCAACAAAAAAGGGATTGCTGCCCACTGAAAGCCCTATCTCATAGAATGTAAGTAGTAGAAGTCAGTTTTGGTTGTTTTGGAAATACTAAGGGTTCTAGATGAGACTTGACTGGCACATTTGCATATGGCCAGGTTGGACTTATAGGATACTTCCTACAACTTTAAAAATTGTAATGAAGTAGATCACTCTGTATTTTGTCACAAGACACAGCGCATCTTGAAAACATATACTTATGCCGTCACTCACTAGCTAGTAATCTTTACTCACCCAGTAAGTAAAGCAGCTTGACATCCCTAGGGAGCTGTATGCAAAGGTCTAAATTCTTCAAACTTAAAATATAGCATGTATAAAATTATCCAGTGTACCTGCTGGAGTTCACCAGTGTCACTATTGGCTGGCATTGTTTTCCATGTAATCTTCAAGGAATCCTTCAGGAAAGTGGAAACTGGATCTGAAGATGCATTTCAGTGCCAGCTAAAAGGAATCTTAGAGATTATTATATGTTGCACCTATTACATTGCACAGCTGATTTCAAAGCTTAAAATGTGCCCACGAGGAATGTCTTTCAAGGCAGTTTTCTTTATAAATGTAGAAATGCATTCCAAATGGGTTGATAAGTAGAACAAAAAGTATACACTCTCTATATCAAAATGGGGAAAATCTATCTTATAAAAACAGACTAATGAGTTTTAATTGAGCTATTTGAAAAGTTCATCTTCAGCATTTAGTAACTGTGTAACTGTGGTAAAACAGCAAATAGTAAGGAAGTGCACGCTGATGTTTAAAGATGAGAGTACAATCTAGTCACAGCCTTAAGAAAAGATACTTAGGATTTTATTTAGGCTATTAACAAATAGAATCTTATTTCCAAATTTTGTTAGCATTTAATAGAAAATAATTCTTAATATTGGGTAAAAAGCCTTTCCTGTACAAACCTGAAGAAGTGTTACAATTCTCAAAGCATGATTAACAAAAAAGACTGCATATAAGTTCCTACCTTGCTACTGAATAGTGAAGTGTTTTCTTCTGGACAAATATTACCACAGTTTCTTTCACACATTCTGGCCTATGGATCACAGGTCACAGCATTTGCAGACAACATCCAGCTATGCATAAAACAACACAGAACAAAACAAAACTATGGAAAATAATAATAAAAGCTTTCATGGGATGTATTAGTTGCAAGTGACTATTTTAATCCATATGGTACTTGTGATTTGCAGATCTGTGACATTTACAAACTCATTATCTGAGAATCTTTATCTCTGTCTCCACTCCCACACCTGTACCCCCAATCTGCTTTAAATCTCCCTTAGACAATTTCCTAAACAGTCCCACTGTATACCTCAGCTTTATGTTGTACAGCTCCCTCTTCCTACCAGTATGCACCTGCCTGCCTGAATTGACTCAAGGCCATTACATTTTGGCCCTCCTGCAGCCACAGATGGATCTTCTGGATTCCATCCTCAAAACTGAAGCCAAAACAAGAATGACACGCATTCAGTTTTCTGTCTTTTAACATGTAAAATAGTATATTTCTTTCTTTATGAGGACTCTGTGCTAAGTTTGTATTTGTGAATACAGCAAGGTCTAGATCACCTTCAAAGTTTAATGATAATTTTCAATTACCGATGCTATGCCATGTTGCTCCTGTTAGTTTTGCAACTATAAGGTTAGCTTCAAGAAGAGAAATGGTGCCTAGCACTCAAAGCATAATATACTTTTTACAACCAAAACATATAATCACTTTGTTTTTCTACTTTTTCTTCTGTCACACAAACTTCCAACTGCCTTGTGTTTCTGGCTGATATTTTGTAACAAGGTTAGATAATGAAGATTTTTTTCAGTGTGCCATCATTCTCAATGCCTCTGGCACTGTTATGCTGAGCTGCTTGAGAGAGTTCTATGAGATGAGGCGGGGAATAAAATATGCCTTTTCAGAAAGTGCATATAGATCTATCCATCTCTTGTAGAATCTTACCTATTCTGATGAGGTAAGTTGAATGAGTCCTATAAATAGCTAGCCAAATACTGTGCTTCTATTATTAGATATTAGATAGATGAAAACTAATCAGCATTCATTTTTCTAATTGCACTGCATCTGGATTCTTCTGAGTCCTCAGTAATTGTGTCTTTTAGGAGAGGAAAAATGGGAAAGGAAAGCTCTGCCAGTCTTATTTGCACATCTTTGCCAAAATTGTGATTTAATAGCAATAAAATTTTCAACAGCAAGGCAATTTTTCCCTGTTTTTATCCCAAAGTCATATCAAGTGAACCTGAATCAATGATAAATGTCTACATTAAAACCATCATTGCTAATAGTATTCTATATCATTCATCTTTTGTTCAATGTGACCAAATTACAATCAGCACATGACTATAGCTACTTGTGATTAATGATGGTTTTACATAGTAACTGACAGTGAAGCTTCTGGGATGAAAATGACAATATATTTCAAAATTTCAAGTTATAAATTTTGGGGGAAAATAGCTCTATTTTCAAAGCTGTTAACATGTCTGCTGCTGCTTTTACCACTGTCATACTGAAGCACTTAAAATTGCTTGAATTTTGAAGGGATCATTCCTCTCTTTTCAGGGTAGAAGTTTTGGCTTAGGAGGTCTTAAATACTTTACAGTCTATACACAATATTTCAGAAGAACTAGAGAGTATGGAGGGAAGAGTGTTGCAATTACCCAGGAAAAAATTAATGACATGGAATAAAGCCTCACTGAGAGCATGGTAAATTAAAAAAATATAGATAACCTTTATGAATAAATGAGTAAGAGACTAGACTTTGTGGAACACTGGAAGAAAGCTGCAAAAGCTTTCACTTGGGAGAGGCTGATCTTGATAAGGTCAGAAGTGGACAAAAACCATTTTTGCCATCTGATGGGCATTCCGCAGATTTAGGCTGGTGTTTCTTAGCCTGGCACAGATGTTCACATCAAAACAAGTACTCCTGCTGACAGTCTCAAGAGTTTAATCAAGCAGAGTGACTTTCCAAGCCTTTTGCCCACAATTATGCTGATACAGAATAACTGGGCAATGTATGAAAGACTTGTGTTGCCTTTGCTGAATTTATTATAAGCCTGAGAAACCTCTGCCTTTGGAACTATCAGTCTGTAAATTGTGTCAATGCTATGGCTATTCAAAACTGAAAACAAAGTAAAAAAAGAAAAGAAGGTATGTGTTTTAGGTGTGGCTTTTCACAGTATTTATGAAAAACTGAGGGTTACTTTCTACCCCTTGAAGAAAGTAGCAAAAACACCTCTACCTCTCTGGGACCAAAGTTCTTCTGGATTGGAAGAAATTTATAAAAATCCTGTTTTGAAGGCAAAACCCTGGACATAAGTAAAGTCATTAGGAAAACTTCAGCGGCAGGTATAACATTGCACCCTAAATCTCCCTATGCAAGAAATATCTTACTCACACACACATTTTGGAATACATGCAGAGCAAGGAGAACTGACTCTATTAGCTGTTCCTGTGATCTTTTTCTCAAATATTTTTCCTGTCTCCATTTTCTGATAAATTAATTTTATTTAATTACATTTACCCCAATTCATGGTGCTGCATTAACCATCTTATGTTCACAAAATCAGTATGCAGCCTAAACATGTGACTATACATAGCAGGTTTTCTTTTCCTATGGATTGGTTATCTAAATATATATAAAATTGTATCCTACTCTTTCCCTCTCATTCAACATTTTGAGATAAAACAAGTGGAAAGCATAAATACTTTTTCCATTTCTCAGCAGGTGAAGGAAGTTTCATTATCCACTGGAATTTCACAGCATTTGGTCTTTCTTCCAACATTCTTGGGCTAAAGAAGTATCATTTTCAATTTGTGGCATTTTGCTTCCCTTTAAATTGTACTGTGAGAATAACTAATATCAGCTTTTACATGAATACCATGAGTAACATGTAACTATAGAAATATAGTTTCTAAAAACTATGAATTAGCTGATCTTTTAAAATTAATTCCTACAGTGACTAGAAATAACATCCAGGAGTTCTGAGAGACTGATGAAGGCGACAGAAGAAATTTTAGTTCTCTTTTGTTTTAACAAATAAGTAGTTGTTTCAAATATTTTTCTAATGGCAAAGATCTGTGCATCAATTAAGCAACATTGTACAGGTGGATGGCCATTTTTATTCTCCTCCCACTAAGCTTCATTATTAGACATGCATAAGTGAAGTTAGGTTGCCTGTGTTTAATACACTTGAGTCATTAGAAATGCTGTTGGAGATCACAGCACATCTTACATATCAAATCTCAGAAAGAGTTTAAACCTGCAGAAATGCAACATCATACAAATAGATAATATATTTCTTGTAAACTGAGCAGGTTTGAACTATGGGCTATTGGAACATTTGTATTACAAAACCCATCAGAGTAAAAATACTTCAGTTGATTTTGTTTCATTTAAAAATTAAAGGTATCTTTACCCTACATTGCTCTTAGTTCAAAAACTGTCACATGGTAACACAAATATGAAAACACAGTTAAATATATATACAGTATTTTGTAGCAGAACTACTTACATAAGGTTCACTTTATTTTTAGTTCATAAATTCATTTACTCTTACTGTAATTTTGATGAGATAAAAATCAACAATGTAAGTTAGTGCATTAAAAATAAAGATGTTGCCTGCAACTATTTGTATGGGGATAACAAATACTTTGTGACATTCAGACCTCATTGCAAATTCATAGAAAGTGACCTTTGCAATGATTTACAGGAATGTAAATCTGCAAATGAAATAAGTGAAGTTTACACCTAATTACTAATTCAGAATCTCCTATTAAAAGTGCTGTATGCAATAGAATAATAATATGTGAAAAAGCACACTCTTTGCTCCTTCTAGTGCTGCTATTTACAATGATTTCTTTCATCTTTTGTAGCAATTACTTAGTAGAGCAACTTAAAAGGTAAAACTTTGTCTCCAGGATTAGTTAAACTCCACAATGATTAGGTCAGAAACTGAATTTAGCACATCAGAAAAACTCTACCAGCTGCATTTTAACACCTTCAGACACATAATACTCTTCATTTCTGTGATAGTTTTTCTTCTCTCAATTAACCTACAGGGATCTTAATCACGTATTTTGACAAGATCAATATCACATTTCAGTTTACTGTTATATTAATTTTCTGTCTTTCAATACCTTATATTAGTGTATTAGAATAAAAATAGATTATAATAATAATGCACTCTTATTAGGTAATTATACAGCAATCATTATCAGTTAATATACTACAATGTCAGTTAAACAGCCTATCACAATATAGTGTGCTATCATTTGATAAGGTTTGACTTCCACATTAGTATTAAAGCCAAGAAGTTATGATTGTACAGAGGAGAACAAATTATATCAGTGAATTTTTTTGGGGGGGAAAAAAAGACACAATAAATCCAAACTATCAGATTTTAGTTCGATAAGAAAAAGCAAAGCAATGCAGATGGCTTATGTCTGCATTGCTTTATTAATGAAGTTGTGATAAAGCCTGGAAGATATCATAAGACATTAACAACTATCCAGTGTTTAGGAAGCCTTCCTACAAAATACTCTCTTAATTGTGACTTCTTTTATTGTGTGTTTTTCTTACAAAAACTGAGCAGAAACTTACTTTCATTGCTACACCTGGAGTTGCTCTGACAATAAAGATTAAATATTAAAGATCATGAAGTCAAGATAACAAATTACCAACCTTTTATAATGCTATTTTTCGATTATAACTTTTATTGTCATCAGATACCCATCCGTTATCAGTTTCAGAGCTTTTGTGCTTTCTCCTAAAAAAGCTGTCTTCCAAAAGCCCTTTCCCTATAACTGCAGCTGGAGTATCAAATTTTTTGCTGTGCAGAAGTTATTCATCTAACCTGAGATCCTGTGCTGTATCAGCCTTTCAGGCTTAGCTTCCTCAATATCAACCCTGAGGCCAACTGGTTTACTACTTACATTTGAGAAAAGATACATCCTTGTGACTAACTTTCAACATGCTACATTGACATAATAAACTACAAAGTTGTGCCATATGTATGCAAAACAAAAATAAAAATAAAAATTACAGCAGATCACAATTTACTAGTTCTCATTCATGGGGCAAGAGGCACAAAAATACCGGTCTCTGAAGTTCCAGCCTTGTAAAATGTTAAAGAAATTTAACTTTAAGCATGTAAATATTCCCACTGATGCCAATAAGATCGCTGAAGTCAGCAGCACTGCTGTCTGCTTAAATAGCAGATAAACGAGGACACCAGTTTGGGGAAAGTGAAAGAATGTAATCTATTTAAGAACTACGCATCTGAGACCCTACTTAATAAAAATGAGTCACAGAGCAGCTTAACCATCTTCCTCCACTGGGACAGAAGCAGTGAGAGACAAAGTGGAACTTTTATGTTTAGAAACCGTCACCTCAGCAGCAGCAGGACTTCGCTCCTCTGCAATAGAACATTCAACAGATAAGAGCAAGGACTTTGGATATATTTTTTTATTATTTATTTTTTATTGTGTCAAGGCTGTGTCTTTGTCTCAAAAACCTATTATTTTTTCATATTTCTGGTCCAAATGTTCCATCATCTTCATCATCATTGCCTACTGCTCTGTCCTTCCATTGGGAAAAAAAATGTAATTGCAAATAAAAAATTTGGCCTAGAGCTCCTTACTTATCTGATACTGATTTTCTCCTTACACCATAACCTTTACTTTCCTGTTCTACATTCCTGTAATTCCAGAAATATGCCCATGGCACTGAAAATTTACAGTCTGGATTTTGTACAGATTTGTACTTGTGAATATTTTATTCATTGGGTTTTAATGCTTCTTGCAAAAAAAAAAAGAATTGCCTTTTCTTAAAACACTTGTGTGTAACCTGTCTGGAGGATAATAGACCATGATGTGATATGGAGTGAGGAGCATCTCTGAAAGGTTATGAAAGGCTCCAGAAACTTGCAGAGGTATTCTACCTTGCACCTGGTGTATCCTGTACAGCATTATGCCACATGAACAGCTTACAACCTTTTTTTTCTGTAATTAAAGGTAATAACAGCAATGATTGATCTTAACCTTAAATTATTGAATTAGAATATTTTTATTTAATTACAGAAATTTGGGTGCTATAGAGAATTTGACTTCCCAGGGGTGCATCTGGGAGAGCTCTCTCTGCAGAGGAGGTTGATGCCACTGACCAGAGTCTCTTTTTGCCCCTGCCAAGATGCCTCCTAAAGAAGCATCACTGTATAAATTCCAAGCTATAAGACAATTTAAGAAAATACTGAGGAAACCTTAAATTTTCCATGTTTCTTTGTGGTATTATATATCATCTTGGAGAGAAAGAGAGATCAAAATATCCTAAAAAGAGCACAATATATTGCTATGTATAAAGGGACTGAAAAATCTGAAAATACTAGAAGACACAGGCAAAAATATGAAGAAACTATCCCAAAGCTGTACTGCATTATTTTCTCTTTGCTGCATTTATTACATTTACAGCTTCTCTTTACACAAGTGTCAATATTTGCATGGAAAATGTCATATCTTTGTCATATATCTTTGCTAATTGAACGTAAAATCTAAGCAAACCTGAAACTTCAATGTAGATTTTTACTCATGGGTAATTGAAGTCAGAATTAAATCCTAATAGTTCATTAAAAGCAAAGCCATTAATCAAACTCAATGAAATTAATAACTTCAACTGTCCAGTTAGCACTATCTCTTCCCAATTCATTTCCAGGTCACCAGGCAATATATTTAATGTCTCAGACAGAAACGTGTACAAGGAAAAGCAACATGATTATTCTATTACTTTCTAAATGTCCTAAGCTTTTGTTCCATACATTTTGGGGTTTATCCTCCCTTTTTTAGTTTCAGTTTTTTTCTGTGTCAGCCTGAACTACACATATTTACTTACATGGTCTTGGGCTACTTGAGCTTCAAAGGGATGTTGATAACAGAAATGCTATCTCAATACACAAAAAATAAAAAGTACTCTGACTTTGAATTTTCTTTGGTAGCAACACTTGAGTTTGGGTTTGGAAGTTAGCCTGCTCAAATTAATTATATGGAGAATTAATTATATGAAGAATGAGGTTTTGCACAAAACCTCACACTGGGTGTCCCTGATTTTTCCATGAGGTAGTGCTTACATGGGGAGTCAAATCTCTCGCACAGGATGGCCAGTCATTTCTGGGATGTTAACAGAAATATTATTCATTGCGAGGTTCTTGCAAGAGCACCTCCAGAGAAATTAGGAGCTGCACTTCAGCTGGTCCATAGTCCTGCACGATCACTGCAGTGAATGAATGATACATTTTTATTTGAATTTTGATAATGAACAAAATGCCTCCTGATTATCTTAACCATATAGAAAAGATTGTCCTATGTGACCACTACTACATCTGCAGGAACAGTTCAGACTCTATCAAACTACCAATGTTCAGTAAAATCTATTCTATAGCAAGGACTGACAGGGAAGTACCTGTCATAGTCAACTTACTCACCCAGAGAGTTAAGCAATACATCTTAAGCATAAAGATTGTGCCTATTGGTTGGTTTGAAGGCATCAGGAGCTGCCTGAGGGACTGTCCAGAACTGTCCAAGTTCCTGCAACAGGGGGTCAAAAGTCTTATCATGAAACTGGCTACCATAGCAGGCCTTCATCTTGTCTCAAGTCATTCCTTGACTAGCGGGGAATTGCTAAAAGTCCCAGATATGCACATGCACACACATATGACTCAGATTTTTCTCTACCTTACAGCTGTAACAAAACCAATTTTAGGGTCATTCGTACATCATCAATAGAACTTACATTCCCTGTATCTTGTGTCACAGGTCAAATGCTGGAAACTACCTTTGCAGTATCACCAAGTTAAAAAATTAGTAGTATGTGTGGTCATCACTGGAATGCTTCACACAGGTGTTCAAGAAACTGATCGCTTGTTTTCAGAAGGTTTCAGAAAAGACAGTTTACAAATAGTTGGGAGATACACAGAAGATTTTGCTCAGAAAACATTTTCATAACAATCTAGGTAGGCCTAAGTCTGGACTGCCAAATATGAAAACAAGAAATATGGAAGTGTGAGAAGAGTAGTGACTAAATAAATGAATACTCAAAATTCTAAAGAGTTCACAGTAATTTATTTGCTGAAATAAGAAGCTATTTACCTAATAGCTTTAACAGCAAGAAGTAAGTGAATATCAAAGAATACTTAGTATAATTTACAGATGGAAAGTGTTCATACAATATACGTAGCTAATTCTGCATGTGCCATAGGAAGATTTTCTTATTCAGACCAGCTGAGGAAGAAGAGAATCAAGTGAAAAATTCCCAGTCAGTGGTGGAGGCATTTCTAGCAGAAATCCTCCCTCAGTGTTTCTTCCCCATTTCAGGAGCAATTGACCAACCTACGCAGCTACTGCTCTCAGCTTTCTTCCTTCTCTTAATCATTTGTCGCCATCCAAGCTAAAAATGGCAATGCTCTTTTCACAAGTTCTCATATTTTATTTTCATTCCTAAGCAGATCCCATTTAATGGGATCAAGTTAAGGATATTATTTCTGACAATGTTATTTTTTTGAAGCTACTCCAATGTCTGTCACTCTGCTTCCTACTGACTAACCCCTAGCTAGTTTGTCTTGCACCACACCCAGGCTCTACCCACTAACAATCTTGAAAGATTACACAGTGATACTACACCTCCTCAGCCTTCTAAGTGAATTTTCTGCATTATTCCTTTTTTTTTCCTTTTCCCTATAAGACCAGTTGGGGAATGTATTTTTTATAAAGTTATGTCCTGCCTTTACAAAGTCTTTCAGCCACTAGCTCATCATTTCTGCCCATCACTGCAGCATAACTCCTTTTTCTGGTTAAGGTAGCACCTTATGGTGTGTTGTTATGGTAGAGTAAGAGACTGGGATAAAGAAGAAAGCAAACATTCACCTAACTAATCTTGTTTTCTTCTTAGATAGAAGCTCAGTACCATTACTGGGGCTATGTGAAACCTCCTTCCTCTTAAAATAGTCACAGACAGACACTGAAAAAAAAAATACAGTCTTTCAAATGCACTATCACTGTTACTGCTGTTATGGCAGATCAGGTAATACTTTCCTCTTTCTAATACCATGGTTCTCACACATGCATACACAAAACTGTTTGTCATGACCTGAAAAACCCAGTCATATATTAGAGTGGATCTCAAAAATATAAAAATAGCCCATACTTTACATAATCTCTCCTTTACTTTGTAAAGATCTCTAAAAGTATGTTCATTTTTATGACCTTGTCTTGTTGAAAAGCTGAACAAATACTCAAAAACATCTGCATAGTTAATGTATATTAATTTTTGATCATTCATAGGCAGATAATGAAGAGATAATAAAAAGACAACCTGGCCAGACTACTTTAGTTCACTCTGCATGTCAGTGTTTTCTTTTTATCTTGTATTCCTACATCCACCACTGCATAGTTTGCATCATCAGTCTCTGATGGTTGGCTTAACAGTGACAAATAAAAAGTTAGCATTATTGTATACATCCATCAGGGAAAGTCTCTGAATTCTTACAGTTCAATATCACAAACATCCACTTTTCAACAAATCTACTTATCTGACAAGGAGGATGCAAACTGTCAATATGGGAGGAACGATTTTCTGTAAGATGTTAAAATAATTCTATTCTACTTTACTCAACTTCACTTCAAATGATCTAACCTATCTGCTTTCCTTTGTTGTAAAAATTGAAATTGAAACACTCTTGTAACAAAACTTCAGCTCTGAACATTTTTAAATAAAAACAAATTAAGATATAGAGATATCCAGTCTCTAAAATATGAGATTCCTAGGAACCTTAGTCTTTTATTTTTCTGGATCTATTCACAACTGAAAACTGCCTTTCTCTCACTAGGGATCTAAAGCTCATCTGAGCCGAGAGTTAAGTCTTTATCTTTTGACTGATTTGCATACCCAAAGAGGAAGTTGGAAAAGTCTCAACCATCATGTAGATAAAATTTGTCACCTTGCTGCTTTTGCTGTATGTTTTATCTTCATTTTGACAAGGTGGAGTCTGACAGCTGCAGACAAAGATCTAGCACAGAGGAGATAGAGAGATTTAAGACCCAATTGACTCAATTCAGTAGGACACAGAAATTAAACCACTACCTAACAATTAGTGATTATTATAATTAATAGGAAAAAACCCAAACAGATATTTAATTGAACATTTTCCTTTTAAAACACAAAGTTTTAGAGAATTTGAAATTTTCTCCTAGAAACCAAATCTAAATGTATGCAGTATTACATCCCTTCATTTGGGAAACTCCTACAGAAATAATAAAATTGCTATTTTGAAAAATGTAATATATATATTTCTATCATCCAGAGCTTCAGTACCAAAGGTGATGCCTATGTGAAGTTAAGGTTAGACTGTATGGTTCTTATTTATTTTATGTTAATCATATCTTGTCACAAACAATTTGTCACAAACACCCACATCTACAGTTAGAATTTAAGTTAGAATTTATTCTATTTTTAATGCCATTCAAATGTTTTACCAAACAACATGCTTCCAGGTTTAACTTCTTTGCATCAGATTCATCCCAGGATAATTTCCAACTTTCTACAACTTTACCTTTAGAAGGCTACCTTTATCTGTCTTTTTTTTTCCCCCTGGTATTTTTGGGTTTTGGGTTTTGCTTGTTTTTTTGGTTGGTTGGTTTTTGCTTGGGTTTTGTTTTGTTGGCTTGGTTTGGGCTTTTTTTTAATTAAGAAAAGTGCCTGGTCTCTCAACGTTAGTGTCAGGATCAGAATTCCCAGCTAAGCTGTATTTCCCACAGGACTTTCTACATCATGAAACTCCACAGAACTTGTTCAGTTCAGTATATATTTTGATAGGAGTTTCCTAATGTCCAGGTTGTACTTATTACTGTTGGATTTGTTGGGGTTTTTAATTTTTTAAATTGCTAAATATGTTGTGACTCTCTAGCAAAAAACCCCCCAAAAATATTGTTGTTGCAGTTCAGATATAATTCATAGATTAACATTTTTTGTTGCTTGAAAGAAATTATTTTTATGAGAAAAAAACAATCTATCTTTTCCCAAGGAAATTATGCATAGAAAATCAACTGGAAGTTTTTCCTATGAAAATGACCAAAACTTTAGATGGTGCATTTTTCTTACAAATTATTTCCATGGAAAATTCTAAAATCAACATTTGAATCTTCTTTTTCCCCCCCACCATTAGTCTTCAACTTAACTTTCTATTTTCTATGCCGTCAGCTTCCATTTATCACTATTTTCAGTACAGAGCATTCAGTCTTTCATTTGGTTATTATTTGCCTTTCACTTAACTCTTAACTCTTGTCTACTACAAAAACCTTCTTTGTAAATAATCTCCCACCTGTGCTCCAATCTTTGCTGTCCATAAAGTGCCAGGAAACATGGGAGAAAAGCAAATTTTTTTTTTGTTAGAACAATTCTTTTACTCCTGAGAAAATCATCCCCATCATCTTTGTGATAATGAGTGCTTAGAAAATTCCCAGAAGAAGAGCCAATTTTGATTTCTAAACACTTCTCTGGAAAAATAATCTTGATATATCAGTCACCTTTTTTATCTTCTAGCACCTCTACATGAAAATGCTTTACTTGTTTATGGCTCTTTTTTTTCAACTTGCTGATGCCAAGTCAAGTTTTTATTAAATCACCTTTAGAGTACAAATTCTGGAATTTACAGAAAATTCTTATGTAACTGTGCTTCTTATATCTATGATTAGTTACACTTTGTAGAATTAATACCTTGAAAGCTACAAAAGAGATTTTCCCCTTATATACTTGATCTGCTGCTTGTAGTATTTACTCACCGCAACACATACGGTTCCTGTTAAGACAACAAAACTTTAAAGACAAAGAATTTAAACACCTTTATGGGTCATCCACAGCAGGAAAATATTTTATCTGAAACTCTGAATATATTAACATTTTTGGCATTACATTTCCTGTCTCTTCACATTCTCTCTGTCATTCAGTCTCTAATACTTGGTCATACCCAGCATCTCTTTAACTCTCTACAGCTGAATTTTCCATCTCACTTCAATTGGGTCACCCTAACTATGACTCTCATACTTCTTTTTGTCGTCTTACTGTTACATGGTCCTTCCATAACTTTCAGGAACTCCATGACTTCTCCACTGTACATTGCTCTCACTTGTCTCTCCCTTTTTCTTTGGTACTGTAACTCTTCTGACTAGCAAACTGCAAAGTTGGTCCAATAAGCAGTGGTGTCTTCATTTATCTGATGCTCTCTCACTTCTGCTTTATGGAAAGATTCTTCTCTTTGATCCTTTTCACATATTCCTGAATTTGCTAAGTTTCATGTCAACCAAGGCAGACGTTCTGGTTTTATTCAACAAAATCATGATATTTTCTTTTCCAGATATCTTTGGAGATAAGAACTTGTTAAAATCCCTGCTGAATTTTGGCATTTGTTATAACTTCATTCCATTTATCACCTAAAATATTTCTTAGGCATTTACTTAAAAAGACATTTAGACATGTCTCTTCTCCATTGCTGGATTTCAAGCTTTCACATCTCTATATTAAGGTGAAAATAATGTTTGAATAGAAATCTGGTATATAAACAATATACTTTCAATACAATTGGAACAAACAAGACATCTTTACATATTATGAAGGTTGCAAAAGTTAATGTTTAGAACTCTGATTACTAAAAAATTTACAGAGTGAAAAACAAGGCCATGTATACAATACCCAAAATAGCAGCACTGGAGTTTCTTTTAAAATGTACAAAAAGTCTCTCCATACAGGATAGAACTATGTTGGACATAGGATGGGTGACAAATTTTCCTCCCCAATGTATTTGAATCATCCTTACATTTTTTGTGAGTTTGTCAGTACCTTAGTAAGCTTTCTGCACAGTCTTCTCAACAGAAAATTAGTTAGGGTAGTTACATAAACCTAAGGAGATCTAGATTCAGTAACATTTTCTATGGGAATTTGCGTCAATAGCACTACACAAAATATGCCTAAACTTTCAGCCTACAAGACAAGTTCTACCTCATCAAGATTTTCCACTTTTCATTAAATTCTATTAATCCTTGTTAAATGAATATTTGGTTGGCTGGTTGTTTTTAAAAGTAGAACAGCATCAGCAGATAAAATTAGGTCATTTTCTTCTTAGGTCATTACCAGAATACCTGATAATTTGGTGATTTAGCTTTTTATAAGAAGAACTTATTGGATTCCAGTGCAGTTGATGTGCTAGTTTTGGCCTTAGGTTGAGAACATGGAAAAGATCTCTTTCCACCCCTTTTTGATGAGTGTTCGTTTCCCCTCAAGGCAAAGGTACAAACAAATCACCTGTAAAATGACTCACTCACTGGACTGTTGTGAAACAGCTGAGGAAGTTGGGACTGTTCAGCCTGGAGAAGTTTCATGGGGACCTCATAGCAGCCTTCCAGTATCTGAAGGGGGCTTACAGGGAAGCCTTACAGGGAAGAGAGGGTGTTATGGGTTTAGCCAGGTAGGCCTAAATGTAGGCTTTAAAACTCAGATTTGGGCCTGAAATTGTCAGCTGCCTTCAGCTGGGCTGAGCTAGCGAACAGCTGACCTCTCCTAGCCAATAGTATTGTATTCCACCCCATCTTACATCATCTCAATAGCAGTAAAGTCCAGTGTGTGGGTGTGGCTGGGGCAGTTTCACTTTGGCCGAGGTACAGAGAGGACACCGTGCTGTCCCAGGAGGGATGGAGAGGCCCAAGCCCACAGCACCGGCTCACCATCATGTTATCTTAGGGAAGTAAAATGGTTGTTCTTAGTTCTTCTGTTTGCTTAAGTTTGTCTTTGACTTTTTTTAGAATGATTTGTAGTCAGAATGGTAAAATCTGTGCTTATTGGGGAGTGGGAAGTTATATATAGCTTATATAAGTGTGTGTTATATTGTAGTTTTCTTTTAATTTTCTCTTTTCTGTATAAATACATGTAGTTAGTTTTCAGCACAAACTGGTTTGGAAGTTTTTTTTCCCCCTCTCCCTCTTTTTCTTTCTCCCTTTGGCTGGTTGGGGCGGGGGAAGAGCCCTTTTCACTCTGTACTTGGGCAGTTGGCATTTTGCCAGCTCAACCCAAGACAGAGGGACTCTTCTTGAGGAACTTCAGGGACAGGACAAGGACTAATGGGTATAAACTGAAAGGAAAGAGTGAAAATTTAGGTTAGATAGTAGGAAGAAATTCTTTACTTTGAGGGTGATGTGATACCAAAACAGGTTGCTCAGGGATGCTGTGGATGCCCCAACCCTAGTAGCGCTCAAGGCCAAACTGGATACGGCCTTAGGCAACCTGTTCTAGTGGGAGGTGTATCTGTGCACGGCAGATTGGCACCAGACAGTCTTTAAGCTCCATTTCAACCTCTTAACATTCTATGATTCTGTGAAACATGATGACTTAGTTATGAGCAAACCTCATAATTTTCATTGCTTTTCCTACAACCTTCCAGAAAATAAGTACTTTGTTTTCAAGAGAAATATTTCTTTATACAGGAAAGAAAATCTTACCTGACAACATTTCCATACTTTATATATTTTTTTTTCATTTTCTGACACAGCTTTCACTTTACTGAAAAATTGAATATTTCTCCTGTCCTGTTACAGTAGAGAAATGTATATGCTACAGGGTAATCCAGAAATGCAGCAAGTCTAAACATGAATGTTCTTATATATAGAAGAGAGAAGTATAATTGTTTAATGTTTTGATTGTTCAGTTTTATTGTTTTCATTTTGCATACTTTGCATAGTAGATGTTCAGCACAAAAATATTTATCTATATATTAAGGCATTTGTATTTATTTTCTTAATAACAATGTTTACTTGGAGTTTCTTATTGACATCCTACCTGTTGTGATTTATAGGTCTGAATTTCCCCTGGAGATGTTGTTCCCTTCTTTGAAGACTACGCAGTTCTCAGACCTCTTCCTTTTCTGTCCAAGTAGTCTCAAAGAAGTGCTACAAACTGTGGGGCCGTTGCAGATGGTTCCCTTTAGTGGCTGGGAATGAGGGATTGACTCCTGCTTCCTTAGCCTGGGATGCGCTGCGATAGAAGAGATAACACAACACAACCAGGGAGCAGAGGAAAAGCAAAAGCATTTATTCAACCAAAACACTTACTTAAATAGATTATGGGGTGGAACCTTCCAGAACAGTGGGTGGTTCCTAAATCCTCATTGGATGAGGAGAGTATTAAGAAATGCACCAATCACAATACAGGTATAAACCACAAACAACCAATAGAGAACCATACCAAACAGCCAATAGAAATGCGACAGGCTCAGAACTAGTGGGAAAGGAGCCCTAGGGGGGTTATGGGAACAAGACCCTGGATAGGAATGACTAAGAGAAAAGAACAACTGGAACAACATGATAACTTCATTATAACTGTGTCATGTGGAACAAATGTATTTAATATCCATTAAACCATGGAGGTATTATTTTCTCTGTCATCCTCTGAGGCTGAAGCCTCCACCCTATCATCATCATAGATCCATTGCTTATAAACTGAGTTCCAATATTGATAACCTTGGTGTTCTCCCACAACACACCATGCTCAAGGACTGAAAGCTGAACTGTGCCTGACTTGCAGAAGTGCATATACCGCACTGCCATTTCCTCTGGAACAGCTTGGTGCTGGGTCAGTCTCCCCTTTGCTTTCCCCTTCAGCAGAGATTGGCAGCACCAGCACAGAGCCAGATAGGAAAGGATGAAAGGATCCACTGTGAGTGTGTCTCCACCTTTGCTAGGCCTGCTCTGATGGCTCTTTCTGCCTCCTCAATGCAGTCACTTGAGTGAATAGCTGAGCAAGATCAGGAAAGTATAATGCTACTAAGACAAGTTGCAAACATGTATGATACCAGCAGAAAAACTCTGTGTGTGTAATCTTCCAGATCCTGTAACTATGCTCAAGTCATCCACAAGACTACCCTTTTTTGATTTAATTGGTTTTTTTAATAAAAAGTTCAGTTCTCTTAAATGACAAAGGAATACAAACACTGTAAATTTCTGTGTAGTAATCTGTGTAGAGCAATTCTCACAAAAATCTTTCAGGTCAGGTCTAAAAAAAATTACCTAAATATATCAGAGGTTGTTTCAACCTTTCTGCAGTTAATCAGCCCTTGGCTTTTTTATTTAGTGTGCTGTCAAGGATATCTGATATTGCCAGTGGGGCAATGATGTTTGCAGTGATGATACTTGTCCAGGGGGATCTGGACAGACCCCAGACACTTGCCCTATATGGCTTTCTCCATTGTTATGAAGTACTAACAACTCATTCCCTGCTGACCTTGGCTGATTTCAAACTACTAATGTAACAGTGAGTTTTACATGTGTTTAATATTCTTATGCCTAGTTCAGCCTACAATACAGCAACTTCTTTAAATAAACCAATATCTGATTTGCTGGCTTTTAATAAATAACAGGTATAAATGGTTACTATAAATAATAACACTGATTATCCTATGTAATCAAACTCTTCACCTGCTGTGAGATGCATCACATTTATGCAGATCAGCTGTAGGCTTTTCATCCATGAAATTATAGAATGTATAATGTGATGGGCCATGATATATTTAGTGTGCTATAATTGCTTATTTATAAAAGAGCTATCAACAGCCCACTTTAAATAAATTCAGAAATCACCATAGGGCATTTCAAAATTAATATTTTATATGACATTTCTAAAAGATTATGAGCATTCCTTTGAACAGTAAAATTAATGGCTGTTTTGCTGTTTAACGTCATCCTGTGTAGATTTGGGATAATGGCATATAAACTGTAATTACTGTATTTGTGTTTTAATTAGGAATATAATAATCCACCTCTCATGCTTCAGTTTTCTGAAATTAGTGCGGGGGAGGGGGGTGGATTTAAAATGGTCTATTTACTAACAGAATAGTTACCAGAAAATGTATAAATTAAGCAGTATGATACATATTTGCAGCTCACTTCTAACAGGAGATATCCTGGAGGGTCATCTTGCCTATTGTATTTTGAGACTCGCTGATTGATCTTCATCCCTTTCTGTAAATAAGGGATCTAATGACAACTGAAGGTGACAGCTTTGCCTGCCTCCTTGCATACATCACCAGCCTGCAGAGTGTCTACATAGTAAAGACAAGCAAGTTTGTTCCTATAGGCAGCAATGTTACTCTTGGAAGAGCAAGGAATGAAAGGGGAGAAAAAAAAAACTCTTTAAAAGAGAAATCTAAAACTTTCAAAACTCCTACTGATGAGAAGGCCAGTTAGCCTTCTATTTGCTTTGACAGACAGAGAGATTAATACGAAAATGGAAAAGCAATTTCATACTTTCAGTGACTGTCAACACCTATTCCATATCTTCCAGAGTAGGGCTATTAATAAACATGTTGATCCATGGAACAATATATCAAAATCACCCTTCAGGGCCATCATTTTGTTTTTACCTGACTCTGTGTTTATGTGATTTACAAATAAAGCTTGAAGAAAAGAAATGCCCAGAGCCTGCAACTGCTGTTTTTTCTTTACCAGCAATAGAAAATGAAACTGATAATGTATTCAGCCAATGCATCTTTGACTGGATCTTAGTGTAACGTGAAAGTTTGTATGTATGAAACTGGCCTTGATATTTCATAATAAAGATTGAAAAATTAAGGAAACCTGATACCTTATGACTTTCATTGTTTGATCTTCTAGTAGGTAAGTGGTGCTTCCATAAAATTTTCTACAGACAAGGTATTTATTGAGTGTCTTGCAGTTGTGGATTCTCTTGTGACTAAGAAAGTGGGTAATGATCATCGTAGGACCTCTCATAGCTACTAAGTGACATATTTCGATGAAGGTGAGAGATGTCACTGACAGTAAGATCCAGTTTGGTTGAAACTGGTAGATTTGGCTGAAACTGAAGATAGAAAAGTTCCTGTGGGGCAGAGAGAGACACAGTAGCCACAAAACAATCAAACAAACAAAAACAAAACAGAAAAAACACCTTATATTCTTCAGCTAAAATATGTTTTTTTTTTAATTAACGTTGCCATTCTGAACCAATTTGTACAAAGAAGGGGAGAAATGGCAAGTTATCATAAACTTTTCAAATAAGTTCCAATTGATGCTTGAATCAAAAGCCAAGTAATGTGATTTTTGTTTTACCAAAAAATTAGTTCATGTGTCCAACCTATTTTTATTCACGTGATCTTTTCATATGCTTTTCCTGCCTGTGTTTGCATGCTGTCAGTGTGATTTCCTTAAAGCATGTAAAATGTATTTGTCTCCCTTCTAAAACTAAATGGAATTATACCTTTACAGGCAAGGAAAAACAGCTGAGATGTGCAGGTACCAGAAGGAAAACTATTGGTGTGTCTTGAAGCAATTTCCCATTGTTTCTGGCTTTACATTGCAGAGAAATCTGCAATCACTAGACCATCATGAGAGATGCATGTTTTCACGGTGAACTGAATCAATGATATTTTGCACAGATCTTCTGTAATTGTGTTGCATTGGGGAAATTTACTCTTCAGTGTCCTACAGACACATATTTCCACCTGTGCAGGGGTCTGCTACAGAAGCTGGGCCTTTATCATAACACAGGAAGTTAAGATAACTGGCACAAAAACAACTAAAGATAATTTCTTAGAATTGTGTGTATGTACTTCTGTAACCATACTCTTTTGTTTCTGCAATTGCATTTCTGGCTTTTCTTCTAGGGAGAAAGAAATACAATTGACAGGCTAATAGAAAATTTTAATTTAGTTATGTTAAAGAGGGAAATATGCATTTTAACCCTTTATTTTTTTGGTTTGTTTGTTTATTTATTGTTTATTTTATATTGAGAATAGAAAGGCAGCTCAAACCTCAGTATGGATAACACCCTCATCCTGATGCACGTGATAAGTTTGCTAAAAAGTCTTAAGTCAAATATATGTGTGGCATAAGGACTGTCTGTATGAATGAGATGTCTCTCTAAAAGGCACCAGATATACTTCTGTGAGGAAAATCCTTTTAGTCATGGATGGCATCTTTAGCTCTCAAGATGATTTCTGACAGACTAATCATCTTTGAAACTTGTCTTAGTCATGACAAAAAACATTTTTTTAGTTCAAAATATGTGGACCTCTGAATGTGAAACCAAGGAGAGTTCAGCAACTCCAATACTAAATGAGATATTTTCATGAGAGTTGAAGAAAATAACGTGAGAGAATGAGGTTTTATCCCCCCTTTGATCAACAGGAAACACACTGTTTTTCACACAGTTCTAATTGCCATCAACTTGACAGCTTATTTGTGGTCTTAAACATAAAGTAGAAAGGTCCAAAATAATAAAACGACACTTTCATTGCACAATAAAACTGTATTGTTGCTGTGACAAACTGCAAAGGGAAGTTAGAAAAGGCACAGAGCTAGAGTTATCCTGGCAGCCTCTAAACAGCGATACCTTATACCTAGAAGTATTCATCCTTCCCCTGGCAACTGAAATATAGGAAACACATGCTAAGAGTAGAAAAATGAGACATTTTAGCATATCTATAATTGATAAAATAATTTTTGATTGGTTTTGGTGGTTTTCACTCTTTTCTTTTAAATGAATAATCCTAATACCATTCTAGCAGCTCTGCTGTCTTAATCTTGTAAATCTTACTAAACTCTGAGTCAATACTGAAAGGCTAATTTTTATGATAGATTAATTTTAAATGTTAGAATCTCTGATTCCCCCTACTGAATCTGCTCTACACCACTGTCACTCCACTGAGTCCAAAGGGATGACTTATAATTTTTCAGTAGTGTAGCTGTTGGGGAAAAAAAAAAAAAA